>JAAGEH010000343.1:8516008-8734436 GCA_011751065.1 Lasiurus cinereus | reverse complement strand
TGCGTGTGTTTATGTGTTGTGAGTTTATGTGTGTGTGTGGAGTGTGAATGTGTGTATGTGTGAGTGTGTGCATGAGTTTGTGTGTATGAGTGTGTGTGGGGATTGTGTATGTGGAGTGTGTGTGTGTGTGTGTGGAGTGTATGTGTGAGTGTATGTTGTATGTGCGTGTGTTTATGTGTTGTGAGTTTATGTGTGTGTGTGGAGTGTGTGAGTGTGTATGGAGAGTGTGTATGTATGAGTGTATATGTGTGGGTGTATTGTGAATGTATGTATGTGTGTGTGTATGGAGAGTGTGAGTGTGTGTGTGGAGAGTGTGTATGAGTGTGGGTGGAGAGTGTGTATGTCTGAGTGTATGTTGTGAGTGTATGTGTGTGTGTGCATGGTGTGTGTGTGTGGAGAGTGTATGTGTGTGTGTTGTGAGTATATGTATGTGTGTGAGTGAATGGAGAGTGTGTGTGTGTGTGAAGAGTGTGTATGTCTGAGTGTATGTTGTGAGTGTATGTGTGTGTGAGTGTGCATGGAGTGTGTGTGTGTGTGGAGAGTGTGAGTGTGTGTTGTGAGTATATGTGTGTGTGTGCATGGAGAGAGTGTGTGTGTGGAGAGTGTGTATGAGTGTGAGTGGAGAGTGTGTATGTCGTGAGTGTATGTGTGTGTGAGTGTGTGGAGAGTGTGTATGTCTGAGTGTATGTTGTGAGTGTATGTATGTGTGTGTGAGTGTGCATGGAGAGAGGGTGTATGTATGTGTGTGTATGTGTGAGTGTGAGTGTGTGTGAAACTGGGAGCGAAGGGTTACCCAGGTAAGAAGGGATGACCTCTGTGTTGTGTCCAGGTCACCTCTCTGGGGTCCTCTGCAGGTGCCCTGGGCGGCTGTGCCATTTGCCCGGTGTGGAAACGGAGACTGCCGGCTCCAAGAGGGGCGCATCGGGGACCCAGGGGAGGAGACCCTTTGACGCGGGGCGTGCAGGGGGGTCACAGAACAGCAAGGCCCAGCCCGGGGCAGGAGCACGCAGCGGCAGAGCGCACTACTTACGTATTCGGCCGTGTCATCCGTCTCCCACTGCGCATGGGAGGAGGCGGCAGGGGAGAGAGGAGGAGATGAGCGGGTGGCGAGAGCAGCAGGAGAGGGCAGGAGCTCGGGCACCCCCCCCACCGGGCGCCACCCGCCCTGCCCGAGCCCCGCCCACCTGGGCGTCAGCCAGCATGATGTCCTTGATGCGCGGTGGCCCCCGGGCCTCGGCGCCCTCCATGCGCACGTAGTGGACCTGGTAGCCGCGGATCTGGCCATGCTGCCGGCCTGGCAAGGGTGAGCGCCACAGCACGCGGATGGCCGTGGCGTTGAGCGCCTCCGCCTCCACCTTCCGCGGCGGCGCGCTGGGCACTGGCAGGGGGAGGGGGGCGGGAACGGAGGGGAGGGTGGGGGCGCCGTTACTGGGGCGCCCGGCCCGCCCCGGGCAGCTGCCCGATGCCGGGGTGACTAGCGGCTGCTGGTTAAGCGCACACCACCGGTTACAGGTGGGCCGCCGCGCAGCCCGGTGCCCGCGCCACCTCCCGGGCCACGTGACGCGAGGGCGCCCACGCCTCGTTCTGGGAACCGCAGGCACACCCCACCATCCGCACAGCCTGCCTGCCCCCTGGGCTCTTTCCCGTTCACAGCGGGGAACCTGAGGCCCAGGAGCGGATCCCATGGTCCCCGGCTAGAAAGAGGCAGAGCGGGGTCTGAACCCGGGCAGTGCGGCCGCCCGCTGGCCACCGGAGCTCTTCCTCGGCCGGCCCCCAGATCGGGGCGCCCTCCCTAACACCGCCCCTCCCACACCCAGGGAGCGCTGCTTCCTTTCTCCCCCAGGCTTCCACACAACGCGCTGCCAACCCGACCACCCGACCACCCGACCGTGCAGGGCCATGGCTTGGGAAGCAAGCCAGCGGCTCCAGGGGGCTCAGTTCTATGGGGGAAGCTCCCGCTCATTGGGCCCCGGCCCTCAGCACCCATCTCACTTAGCAGCTTCAAACTTTCTACCTCGCAACAGGCGGCAGTGGCAGGAATACTGACACCCCGGGATTTGACCATCGATACAAATCCATCTCTCTGTCTCCCAGTAGCTGGTGGTTAAACGTTACCAGCACACAGTCAGCCTACTCTTAGGCAGGAGGGGTCAGACCCAGGAAGCCGCAGACCCTGGCTCATCCCAAGAGAAGTCTAAACGGCAGGTTTTTGGGGCGAGGGACCAGAGGTCTTTTGCAAGTGCTACTTGCTGCTGCTTACAGTTTGGTTCCCCGATTTCTACCATGGGACCAAGTGGTGGGGTGCCAGCTCCGCTCCCCCCGGCACGAGGCTCAGGGAGCCGGCGGCGCCCAAAGGTCTGGAGCAGAGAACCCCAAGCCCAGGAGCCCAGGGTTTTTCGGGGTGAGAGCTTGCTTTGCGTCTCCCTCTCATGACAGTGGCTTCTGCCTTCGGGCCACCAGCCAGCCCGGTTTTCCAGACAGGAGGCTCTGCAGGGGTCCCCAGGCCAGGGCGATGCTTACCGTCCTCGTCGGTGCGGATGACCACGGGCGAGCTCTCGGGCCCTGGTCCCACCTCTGTGTGAGCGACTGTCGTGATGCGGTACTCCGTCCACTTGTCCAGTGCCTCCAGCAGGATCTGAGTGGTGGTCGGGGGGATGCCGTTCACCTCCTTGGGTTGCGGGTCCTCCGAGCCCAGCGGTCGGTAGCGGACGCTATAGCTCACCAGGGCCCCGTTGTGTGTTTCCGGCGGTGGCGGGCGCCAACTTACCAAAATGGCCGTGGAGCGTGTGCTGACACACTTAACATCTTGAGGGGGGGCGGACGGTTCTATTGGAGGGGGAAGAACGTGGGGGCGGGGAAGGGAGCGGGATGGGCAGGGAGGGGGCGGGGAAACAAAAGATGGGAAAGAGAAAATAAAAAAGAAGATGATAACAAACAAAACAGGACCAAAGCAAAGAGAAGTCGAACCCAAAAGAAGCGGGTGTCAACCGAAGGTGAGATGGGTGGGTGGGAGCGGGGGCTGGGAGGGCTGGCCAAGAACACTGCACTCACTTCCGTGGCTGAACCTGCCTGACACCTAGTAGGTCTTAGGGAGTGGGCGCCACAGTCCCTGCGGAGCACCCATGTGCGTGCCAGGCATTGTGATGAGAGGGCAGCAATAAACCCCATTTACTGGGTACACACTATGTGCCAGGCACCTCGCCACGTGGAATAGCAATAAAAGCCCCATTTACTAGGCACCTACTGTGTGCCAGGCACGGTGCCAAGGGCTTCAGAGAATAACAGCAAAAGCATCTATTTTTTGCCTTGGCTGAGTGACTCAGTGGGTTGGCACATTGTACACTGAAAAGGTTGTGGGTTTGATTCCCATTTAGGACACATACCTAGGTTGCAGGTTCAATCCCCAGTCAGGGCGAGTGTGAGAGGCAACCGACTGGTGCTTCTCTCTCGCACCAACCCTCCTTCCCCTTCCTGTCTTTCTAAAATCAATAAAAACATATCCTGAGATGAGGATTTAAAAAAAAAAACCTACTTAACTGAATCCCTATATTATACCAAGCATCATGCCAAGTGTTTCACAGAATAGTAAATATGCTTTTTAAAAAATATGTTTTTATTGATTTCCGAGAGGAAAGGAGAGCAAGAGAGACAGAAACATCAATGATGAGAATCATCATCGATTGGTTGCCTCCTGCACATCCCTTCTTGGGGATCCAGCCCACAACCTACTATATGTCAGGCACTGTGCTGCAGGATTTATTGGATAACGGTAATAGTTCCTATATGCCCTGACCAGGAAGCGAACCATGACCTCCTGGTTCATGGGTCAATGCTAAACCACTTAACCACACTGGCCAGGCTAAATGTACTTTTTAATCAGACATCTACTATGTGCTAGATATTTTGCCAGAGGAAAAACAATAAAAGCCCCATTTTCTGGGCACCTACTATGCACCAGCCACCACACCAAGTGGAAAAGCAATAAAGTCCCATTTATTAGGTAACTACTATATGCCAAGGGCTTCATAGAATAACAGTAAAATGTTTATTGAACACCTACTGTGTTGCTAGGCACTGTGCCAGAAGAATAGCACCACCAGGGATGGTATAACAGTAAACACATTAATATACTGGATACCTACAGTGGGTCAGAGGAACAGCAATGAAAGCCCTATTTATTAGACACCAACTGTGTGCTAGGCACCTATGATGCTAAGAGCTTCATCAGATAACAGTAAAAGAATTTATTTACTGAATACCAACTGTGTGCCAGGGGATACCACTGCCAGGGAATAGCAATAAAAGCCGTATTTATTGAGCACTTACAGTGTGGCAGCCACCATGCTAAGTGGAAAGCTATAAAAGCCCTGGTCAGTATGGCTCAGTTGGTTGGAGGTCGTCCTGTACACTAAAAGGTCTCGGGTTCGATTCCCAGTCAGGGCACATGCCCAGGCTGCAGTTCAATCCTTGGTCAGAGTGCATGTGGGAGGCAGCCTATCAATGCTTCACTCTCACATCCATGTTTCTTTCTTTCTCCCTTCTCCTTTCCTCTCTCCCTAAAATCAGTAAGAGATGTCCTCGAGTGAGAATAATAGTAATAAAAGACCCATTAGGTAATTACTGTGTGCCAAGCACCATGCCAAGGGCTTTACAGAATGACAGTAAAATACTTACGAATTGAACACCTACTGTGCGCCAGGTACTATGCTAGGTAACACAATAAAAGCCACATTTATTGGACAACTATTATGTGCTAGGCATTGTGCTAGAGCTTCATAGGATAATAGTAAGCACATTTATTTACTGAACACCTACTGTATGCCAGGAGAATAATACTGCCAGGGAATAGCAGTGAAAGCTCCATTTCCATTTATTAGGCACCTACTATGTGCTAGGCATGGTGCTAAGTGTTTCATGGGTTAACAGTAAAAAGCATCTATTTACTGAACACCTGTTCTACCAGAGACTCTAGAGCAATGATTCTCAATCTTTCTGATGCCGCGACCCTTTAATATAGTTCCTCATGTTGTGGTGACCCCCAACCATAAAATTATTTTCGTTGCTACTTCCTGTGATTTTGCTACTGTTAATGAATCGTAATGTAAATATCTGTGTTTTCCGATGGTCTTAGGCTCTACAGCAGTGGTTCTCTACCTCTGTGTACACACCAGGCCCCCATCCATACTGGTGCTTTTTATATATCACCTCCCATTTTGCAGATGAAAAAACTGAGACCAGGCTTACAGAAACCAGGACCACTGTCTCAGCATCACTTGAAAATGATGCCAATGTCTTGAGCAAACTATTGTGTACCAGTTAGCCTGCCAAGGACTGTATCAGAGTAATGCAAGTGGGCTGTTTCATCTTGAAGTGTATTTGCTGGTTTCTTTCTGAAAAAGCTGCATTTAATACCAGTCTTTGCAGGTGACACTCATCATGATCTCCCCTACTCAAAGTAATCATCACTGGGCCTGGTTGCAAAGAATCATTCAGAAAGGATATTCAAGTAAAATCTGCAGACGTCTCGTGATTATTTCTGGTATTACGTTTCTCATCGTTCGTAACCTGATGGCCATTTATGACAAATACTGGGAGTCACAAGATGTCGCCAGGATCCAATTAGAATCGCGAGGTGTCTCATTAACAAGGATCAAATCGATGCCTCAAAAAAGGAGAAATGGAAGTATGCCAAGTCAGGATGATCTGAAATTAAACCTGGACGCCTTTGGGTTTTGGGCCTTTTTAAAGTCTCTTGAGCATTTTTAAATAGAAATAAATTTGGGCTTAAAAATAAAAAGAGTAATGCAAGTGCCTACTATGCTGATCCTAGGTTCAGGGCTTTATAGAGAACACAGCCCATATTTAGTACCTACTGTGTGCCAAGGTCTTTATAGATCAGACTTCTGTTTTGAGCCCCTACTGTGCATCTGGCACTACACTAAGCATTACAGATCAACAGTAAGCCTTATTTACTGAGCACCTACTATGGATGGGTCATCATAATAGCCCTCTAAAGATAAAAATAGCAGTTGCCTTTATGCAGCACCTACTGTGTGCCAGGCATTGTGCTAGGAGGCCAATTGAAAAACAGTAACAATTCTTATATTAAACACCATGTGGTAGGCACTGTACTAAGGGCCTTGTAGAAGATTTAATAGTTCTCACTTCTTAGCCACCTACTGTGTGCCAAGAACTGTTAATGTAATAACAGTAGTCACCATACATTAAGTACCTACTGTAAGTCAGGCACTATGCTGAGGTGTGTATTTTGCACACCTACTATGTGCCAGACACTATGCCAAGGGCCTTATATAAAAATGGCAATAGTTCTTATTGAGTGCTTACTAATTGTACACACGATGCCAAGGGCTTTGCAGATAATAATTCCACATTTTGAGCAAAATCTGTGCACCAGCACCATGTTAGGCCCTTTCAGATTGACAATGGCTTCCATTTGAGCGCCTACTTTGTGCCTAGCACCAGGCCAACCTCTTTTAAGAAAGTACCACTTGCCCTAGATGGTTTGGTTCAGTGGATAGAGCATCCGCCTGTGAACTGTAAGGTCCCAGGTTCAATTCTGGTCAAGGGCACATACCTGTGTTGCAGGCTTGATCCCCTGTAGGGGATGCACAGGAGGTAGCCGATCAATGATTCTCTCTCATCATTGATGTTTCTCTCTCTCTCTCCCTTCCTCTCTGAGAACAATAAAAATATATTTTTTTAAAAAAGAAAGCACCACTTATTGAGCAGATTGTATGCCAGACATTGTGTCAAACAAAGGCTTTGCAGAATAGTAGCCTCCATGTTTTGAGTACCTACTGTGCACCTGGCATGAGGTTAACCTTGTGACAAACTGCTACTACCATCCATTCATTGGATGGCAACTATATGCCCAGCACTGTAACAATCTGTGTTTAGAAACAGCAGCTGCATATATGAAGCATCTACTGTGTGCTAGGCAATGTACTATAGTGCCAGTTCCCACATATTAAGCACCTACTGCGTGTTAAAAGGCTTTATGAAATAACAGTAATAGTGTCCATGAGTTGAACACCTACAATGGGCCAGGCCCTGTGTTTTGGGCATTACTGATAATAAACCTCAAGTTCTATGCACCTTTATTGTACACGCAGCACCCTAAGTCTTTTATAGACTCAAAAGGCATCCTACTGATCATACCTCATTTAAAACTCATGCCTCTCCTAGGGAACTAGATCTATCACCCCTAGAACGCCATGTTACAGATGGGGAAAGCAGGTTCAAAACACAGCTGGTTGGTTTTCTATTATCACTGATTGAGCACCTACTGTGTACACACCAGGCCCCCACCCATGTGGGGCTTTTCATATACCACCTCCCATTTTGCAGGTGAAAAAACTGAGACCAGGAAATGGCAAGCTGCCTGCCCAAGGGCACATGGCAAGGATCTGAATCTGGGCTCAGCTGTTCTCTACGGGCTCACTCAGCTTGCGGCTGGGAAAACTGACCTCGGCCCGAACCTCTATCAGCTCAGGCCGGCTGAGGGCGGCTGGAGCCACACTCCCTGAGCTGCCCAGGACTCCAGAGTGAGCCTTCTAGCGGGAGGCCCCGAAGTCACTGGGCTTGCACGGAGCACCTTCACCATCATGTCAACACCCTGCTCACGGGATATGTGTCTATGGAGTATCTGCTACATGCACGCCCTGTGCTCGGCCCGGGATGCACAGATGTACTGGAAGCGCCATCTTCAAAGCCATCGGGCTGAGAGAGAACCCAAGGCACTCCAGTGACTGGCTTCAACTAGAATCATCCTCGAACCTCCCTTATAGTGAAATACCAGAAACTGGACACTTGGGGGGTAGGGGGTCCCTCCTTCAAAAATAGACACTTAGGGTCCCCTCCCCCATTTCTTGACCAGCCACCCCAACAAAAAATGCCCAAGGGAATCAGGCAAGAGCGGGGGGGGAAAAAAAACCACTCCAGGAATGTGCCGGAAGGAATGGACTCACTGAGAAAGGGGGAGGAAAAGTAAAACCAAAACCATAATAAAATACAAAACAACAGTGAGAGTGATGATGATGATGATGAGGAAAACCATAATAAAAGAAGGACGCCTTCCAGAGCACTCCCAGTCTGGTTACCTACCTTCCACTCTTCAACTGCTAACCTATAAGACTTTCTTACGAGGCAGGGAATGGCGAATGCTGAGCTACCAGGCGAGACCCAGCTCTGGGTGGGTCTCCAGACGCACGCGGGCCCACAGGCCTGCTCTGGCCCCGGTGCGGCCGCGGCGGCAGCTCCGGACAGGTGCCGACGAGGCAGGCAGGCGGGCGGGACGGTGCCTGGGGAGACCCACGGCTGAGTGGTCTGGCCTCCACCTACCCTTGAGTTCAGCCTAAGCAGCCCGCAGCCCCCGGGATACGCCTGGCCCTGAGTCTTGGCTGCAGTTCTCTCAGGCCCCACCCGCCTCGGGGCGAGAAGCGGAGTCCCTTCTCCCCCGGTCCCCGGTCCCTGTCCTGGGCCGCCCCCGAGTCCGCGTGGCTGGGCCAAAGCCGCTTTGTGGACGACCTTGAGGCCGCCTCCTTCACAATCCGGCCCAACCTGCACAGCATCTTGGGAGGGGGCGGGTGTGGACGGGGATACAAACACGGGGCTCCCAGCATCGCAAAGACAGAAACAGCAGATGCCCTTTACGCAGCAGCCTCCACCGTGTGCCGGGCGCTGTGCGAGGCGGGCAATGAAAAACAGTAAGGTTTCTGAGCAGGCATGCTTCTTGGCTGTGGGGTGGGTTGGGGGGCGGCGTGAATTAGGGGGGGCTGAATTTGGGCTCTGGACTGTCCATGCAGCCCAGAGCGGCTGGGCGGGGGTTGGAGGGGGGAGCACACAGGGTGGGCCGTCTTTGTGAACCTGCTTGAGACCAGCGCGTACTCACCTTGGCGGCACCCGAGCCAGTCTCTCACGTGGCCACCCGAGCCACAGGACACCCTCACTGATCGCCTCACGCACAAACACGCCCAGATGCCTGTGACCTGTAGAGCGCTCGGCTCGGCATGGAGGGGGGTGGGGGAGGAGGGGAAGGCTGTGTGTGTGTGGGGTGCATCTCCAAGGCCCCTGATCCCAGCGGCTGACGCCCTGGCCCGAGTTGCTGTCACTCTCGACTGACCCGAGACTTCCGCTAGGTGCACACACCTAGGCGGGCCTGGATGCTGGGAAGTGTGGCCGCTGCCAGCACAAGGCCTTGGGTGGCTCAAGCGACTGACTGAGAGGTGGGAGGGGAGGAGGGCCGCCTCGACGGAAGGCCACAGTGGCGGCGACCGCAGCGGCGGAGGCCACACCAGAATACGCTGAGCAGAGAGGAGAGAGCAGAGGAAACAGAGGGAGGCAGGGACGCAGCCGAGGGGCTTGTGGAGGTCCTGGGTTCGGGGGAGGCAGAGAGGGCGGTGCCGGGGGCCACGGTGTGGCCCAGAGCCAGCTCCCCGCGGCAGGGTCCTGGCCAGAAGGGAACTTGCCTATGACAGGAAGGCCGGGCAGGCACAGCAAAGAACGCTAGGAATCTGAGAGCCCTGCGGTGGGCCCTGCGCTGTCCCTAGCTCTGGTTCCCACCACCCGTCCTGGGCCAGGAAGACCCTGTGTGGGCGGAAGGGCCACCTGGGGCGCGAGCTGTTACAGCCACGTGCACCCCTCCCCTTAGTCCCAAATCAGGGAGAGGAAGGGAAAGAGGTGCAGTCAGCAACTCCTCCCCATCGAAGGGCAAAACCACAAAACTGGTCCCTGAGACACAGCAACCGGAGCCTGTAGGAGCCCCTGCCCTGGTGGGGAGAGAGAGGGCAGCGCCCGTGAACATGTCTGAGGTCGAGGAGGCAGGAGGGGATGAGCCAGAGGCACCCCCCACCCCGACAGCAGGCTCCTCCTGGGTCAACGCACAGAGGCCGTCTGCGTCAGCCGAGGTCCCCCCAGAAGTCGAGGGCGGGGTCCGCGAGACACCTACTGGACTGCAGCGTGCGCTGCCGCACCACCGAGGTGAAGGCGCCCAGGCCCTGGGGGGAGCGTGCCGCCAGGCGGAAGGCATACTCCGTGTTGGGCTTGAGTTCGTCCACCACGAACGCTGTGGCCGGGTCGAAGGTCCTCCCGACCTGGGAGCAGGGGCAGGGGACGGGGCCGGGGCCGGGGCGGGGAGAGAGACACAGGAGAAATGGAGACATACACACAGAGAGACACAGAGAATCAGACAGAGAAACGCCAACAGAGACATAAACGGACACACACAGAGAAACAGACATAACAGACGGAGATTACAAACGAGACAGACACACGAAAAGACGAAAAAAGGGAAACGGAGAGGCACAGAGACAGACCCCAATGCATTACAGAGAGTGAGACACAGGAGAGGAGGGAGAGACCAGGGGGCCGAGACAGAGACACGGAGATGGAGAAGCAGAAAGGAGGGAGGAGGGAAAATGAGCAACACGGGGGGGAGGGGTAGGAGCAGGGGGAAGAGAGACACCCAGACGTCAGGGGGACACGAGGGGGAGTGCAAGCCGGCGCGGGGCCCAGTGAGCGCCTCCGCCTCGCCCCCGCGGGCCCCCAGGTACCTCTCTGCCGTGGTCGCCTTCCCGGAACAGGAGCTCATACTTGACGATGCTCTCCTGCCTTGGGGGGCTCCACGAGAGGCCGATGCTGGTCTCAGACTTGGCCTCGGCCCGGAAGTTCATAGGCTGGCCGGGCACTGGGGGGCAGAGGAACAGAGAGGGGGGAGGCCGGGGAGGGGTTCACCCGGGAAACTAACCTGCCGGGTGCCCCCATTCTCCTGAGTCCCGGGGAGCTCAGGCTGCTGGTCTCCGAATGCTCCAGAAAGTTCTCCCACTGTTCTTACTACTCCTACGCCCCCAGGGAGCCCCTATTGCCCTCTTGTTGTCAGCTGTCCACCTCAATTCTCCCACCCTCTCTGCATCCGTTTACAAGCCCCCTTTTCAAATCACCCAAGCCTTCCCCGTCCCCCAAATTAAGTGACAGAGAAAGTGGTGGGGACGCTATTTGGAGTATGCAGCTCCATCCTTTCCTCTGTGGGGCAGAGTCCCAACCTTCCTGTCCCTTCTCATGGGTTGCCTCAGTCTTCCTGGATTTGGGGTTCAGAAAGCCTAAGCCCATGAGGAAAGGACGAGAAGCCTGCAGAGAGCTGGGGTCCCCCACACCTAGATACGCTCCCCCCCACAGCCCCTCTCCCCCCAGCCTGGTCCTTCCATCTGAGAGGCGGGAGCCCAGCCACCGCCTGTGCGTTATTTTGAGAGGACAGCAGGCAGCTTTCCAGTGAGAGCAGCGGGCGGGGCTCTCAGACAGCCACGGCCCAGCCGTGAAGAACGACTGGAAACGGCAGCCTCAGCTCAGACGCAGCCGTGGGGAGCTATCTGGGTGTCTGACTGCAGCCCCGCGGGCCAGGCAGACTGGATTTTCCAAGGGAAAGCCAGAAACTTGGGTTTTCTAAGACAACTCCCTGCTTTGAAACAGCTGGCACGAACGTATTTTAAAGCGCCGTGTGGGACAAACCAACCACTTTGTGGCGTCCAGGCGAGATCAGCCAGCTGCCCGTCACCGCTGCACCGCTGCCTCTCCCTCTGCTGGGGACCCCGAATCCTGCTCCCTACCTCTCCCCAGAGGCCACACCTCCTGCAGGCACCTCACCTCCCTGCTGCGTCTTGACCTGGATGGGGTCCGAGAGGGGCCCGTCGCCCACGGAGGTGAAGGCCAGCACGCGCACGGTGTAGGTCTCGTCCTCCAGCAGGCTGCCCACCGTGGTCAGCAGGCTGTCGTCCACATTGTGCTTCTGCCAGTTGCCCACGGGGTGCTCAGGCTCCATGGTGTAGTAGACCCGGTAGCCCCGGATCAGGCCATTGGGCTCCACGGGCTCCTCCCACTGGATGATCATGGTGGTGGCGCTCAGCATGCGGGCCTGCACGTTCCGCGGGGCGCTGGCTGGGGCCTGCTCGCCCGTGCGGGTGACGACCGACTCGCTGGGGGGGCCCTGGCCGATGGAGTTGACGGCGGACACCCAGATCTCGTACTCGGAGTTGGGGCTCAGGCCCCCGATGCTGTACCGCGTCGTGGTGATGTCCTCTTTGATCTGGTACGGCCCGTCCTGGCTCTTGGATTTATACTCGATGACATAGTAGGACACAGGGTCTGGGTTACCCGAGTCCCACGTGATGGTGATGCTGGTAGCCGTGTTCTCGGTCACCACCGGAGTCCCGGGGGCTTTGGGGAGAGCTGTGGGCGGGGGGCATGGTCACGCGTTGGGTGTGCTGCCCACGGGCCCGGAAAGCTGTGTGACTCTCAGCTACACAGCTGCTCTGAGCCTTGGTTCCCTTGGCAGTGACATCGGGCCTAAGCACCCCTATCCCTTCACCTACAGCCGGGTCGGCCCACGACGGTCCAAAGGCTAGCACCTGCTTCGGTAAGTACCGTCTTATTGGAGCAGCACTTACTGAGGCCAGTGGCCACTCTTCCACTATGATGGGAGAAATGAGTGTCTGCAGCAGAGGCTAGATGGCCATAAAGCCGAAAATGTTTACTTTAAAGGAAACCAAATTAAATATGTTTGAAGCAAACACAGGACGTCCCTACTCCACCGCTCTCTTTCTGGTTCACTCTGCTTAGCCACAGGGCCCTTCTGTCTGTTCCCATTCACACTTGCTGTTCCAGTACCTGGAATGTCCAGAGGGCCACATGGCCAGATCCTTCTAAAACCATTCCTTACGCCTTACCTCACCACCTAGGCTGAGGCTACCTTGCCCCGTTCCTATCACCACATCGGTTATCTCATTTTCACATGTGTCTGTCCACCCCACCAGTAGGGTCCAAGTATTGTTTACAGCTGTGTCTCAGCACCTGGATACTTGTGGCTTTCTCCACACCAGCCTCAGGAAGCATTCACCAAGAGCTCGATCCCTTGGCAAAATGACCAACAAACCAGCTGACCAAGGGCTCATTAAACTTTTCCTGCAAAAGTTCAGACAGTGAATACGTTTAGCTTTGCAGGCCTTTGTGGGGACTAAGCTCTGCTCTTGTATCAGAAAGCTTCCATAGACAAGGCATGAAAAAAATGGGTGTGTGCCAATAAAACTTTATTTATAAAAACAAGTTGAGGGCCAGATTCAGCCTGAGGGCTGCAGTTGGCTGGCCCCTGTTCTAAAGCTAGAAAGGTATTTGTGGGTACCTATCTCTGAATCTCACCCCAAACTTGAGACATAGGGAGAATCTGCCATCC
Source organism: Lasiurus cinereus (assembly GCA_011751065.1). Lineage (NCBI taxonomy): Eukaryota > Metazoa > Chordata > Mammalia > Chiroptera > Vespertilionidae > Lasiurus > Lasiurus cinereus. The sequence goes on along the minus strand of JAAGEH010000343.1, from coordinate 8,721,196 downwards.
TCACATCTTACCCTCCCGATCTCTCTGAGTCTTTGCCTAAGCTTATTCCTTTTCTTAAAACTATCCTCCATCTCCTTTGGCCTATTCCCTTTCAATGTCAAGTCTTTTCCTGACCTAGCTTTCCTGGGAAATGGGGCCTTTACTCTGGGGGTGTGAATGGCAGTATATGGCCCCCATCACAGCCCTAACCAGCCTGTATCATAGCTACACAGGTGTTTCCCACTTTGGACTGTGAGGTCAACAGAGCAAGACCATGCCTCATTCCGTGGGGGCAGGCCCAGAATAATTTATAAGCAATAAATATATGACCATAGAACTATACCCTTCAAAGCCACGAATGTCCAAAGCCAAAACTCAGAGGTGTTCTGCCTGTACCCCATCACCTGCACCAGGATCAGGGGGCCACCTGCCTCCCCATGCCCCCTGCTTACATTTCACTGTGATCTGGGCCACAGCCTCAATGACGCCCAGGCTGGACATGGCCACACATGTGTAGTTGGCAGAGTCCTTGACATCCGTGAGTTCCAGCACATTCCGACCCACGGGCATGTCATCTTCGGGTGTCAGGTCCTCAGCCCCCTGCATCCACTTGACATATGGCATGGGCGAGCCCACGGCTACACAGGTGATGTTCACGTTGCCCCCTGGCATGATCTCGTGGCTCATGGGCAAGATGGAGAATCGAGGAGCCACGCGGCGGACTGGGGGCAGGAGGGAGATGCGTGGGGTTGGGCGTTGCGGGGGAGACAGAATGCAGAGGGAAAAAGAAAGAAAAGCAAGAAGAAAGATAGAAAGGAAGGAAAGAAAGAAAGAAAAAAAAAAGAGGGAAAAAGTGGAAAACAATTTAAATATAAACAGGGCTGTTTCCTTTTCCCCAGTTGAATTTTTTTAAAATTCCAAATGAAAAGAAAACAAAGAAACCAAATTAAAAAACCAAATTCCAACACAAAGAAACCAAAACTTCAAAGGAAGGTACTTCACAAACAATAGAAATATATCGATATATAATCAGAGACATGAAGCATTATTTCATAGCAACAGGGTTTCAGAGACCAGAGGGACTGGTCACAGCACAGTTACGAACACAAAAATTTATCAGCTGTTTCTCATCTTTGATGACAGATGTGGCTTCAGGGAGTTGAGCCTCCACTCGCTCTCCCAAGTGGGGAGCTTCGGAGGGTCCTGGCTGCGTGTGGGGGGCTCTGGGAAGGACAGGATGAAGAGGGGAGGTCAGGGGAAGAGCTGGAACCAGGCACAGGGGGCTGGGAGTCTCAGCCCCCGCCCCCTTTCCCCTGGTGACTCAGGCCCCGCCCACTTCCCGGGGGCCCTCCAGGAAAAGATGAGAAACTCTAATGAAATTTTTGTGGTTTTTGGGTATAGAAACCCTTCTAAAAGCTTCTGTCGGATCTCACAAGTTTCCATTGATAAATGCAGCTCTCAGAGTCACAAACAGCATGCAAAAGAGATTGGTTGAGAGAAGGAGAAAGAGAGAGAGAAAAAGAGAGAGAGAGGCAGGAAGAGGAACGGAGAGAGAGCTAATGCATGGGAGAGGCCTGGATCTCAGGGGCCTTAGTGCATACTCATGTGGGTGCCAGAGAGGAGAGACAGGGGAGGCAAGAGAAAGAGAGAACACAGGGAGAGGGACAGAGAGAGGGAGGGAGAGACAGAGAAAGGAGGAGGAGGGAGGGGGCCCACTTCAATGCTGCATATTAACTCTAGCGGATGTGACCCAATGTGACATGCCACATTGTCACATCACAGCCCTGGCAGAATACAACAACAACGATAATAATAATAATAATAATAATAATAATAATAATAAACGTGGGGGATGAACTTGAACGCTGAGAAAAAACAGGGACATGTTCTGTGCGTTTCTTAGCAGGGAAGCGGATGCAGCCTTCGGTCCCCATCTCGCAGACCATGAAGGCAGCAGGATGCATTTCGGGGGCTCCATTTTCAGAAGTTGGGCAGGTTTCTGGGCTGGGGTGTGGGAAAAGGAAGGGGTTCATGCCCACAGGCACCTGAACTTCCCAAATGGCTTGCTGCCCCTTGGGCAGGCATACTCCGTGGGAAGGACTGGGGGTAGCCTGGTAACTCCTTCCAGCCAGAAAAGAGCTTCTCCCTGGCTAAGACCTGGGGCCTCAGGAAGCCACGTGGCAGGTCCCCAGCCCTGGGTGGGCCAAGGAGTCTGGCCTCTGACTGTGAGGAGGACAGAATGGAGTCTCCAAAGGCAGCACAGGGCCACATGACTATCAGCGTTCCGACCCGCCTCTCATTTCCACGTGGTAAAGGGGTACAGTTGCACCCTAAGAGGGTGTTGGTAGGGGGTGTAGCCTGCTCTACGGAGGAGGAGACTATAGAGGATAAAGGGAAGCAGCCTGGTTCCTTCTCTTGCAGCCTGGGTTCCCAGAGGAAACCCCAACCCCTGTTTTCTGAATCCCTGAATGGAGGCAGAGAGAAGGGGGGAGCTCTGTTACGGGGGAAGGGCCACGATGCTGGCAACCCTTCGGAAAAGGAAGCCCCACGAAAAGTCCAGAGTCACACTGGAGTCAGGATGGAGGACGGGGAAGGCATCCCCTGAGGGAAGGAGGGAGGGCAGGGCAGGGAGGGGAGACAGAGGGGCCATGCTGACAGATGGGGGTGTGATGGGAGGGGCTCTGAGATGGGGGGCAGCTTTCTGGCAGGGCTGGGTGGAGGGTGAGGGGAGTTGGTAGAAGAAAATGGGGTCTGGCCAGCCAGCGGACGTGGTCCAGGCCAGCCACCGCCACCAGCATCCACAGCGAGGCATACGAGTGGGATGCCCGATGCTGCGTTGTCATGGAAACGGAACACGATGGGGGATGAGCGCGGGGAGCTAATTAATCAAGGACAGAAAACAGCATCGACGTCCAAACCAGGAGAAACTAATGAAGAAACAAGGCGGAAAAAAGGAGAAATCCAAAACACCAACCAAACAAAAAATTCTTCCAAAACAAAACACCCAAAAGCAAGAAGAAAAACAACAACAACAACAATAACAACAACATGGAATGGGTGTGGGGCTGAAAATCGGGGTCTGAAAGGAGGAGGGCTGTGGCTTCCCCGGGGAGGTGCCCCCCCACCCCTGGCAGAACACAGGGTCTGGCCCCCCCTACCCAGCACCCAAGAGCCTCAGTGCCACAGAGGTGACATCCTTGCAGAGAAAAAACCTTTGGGGCAAACCAGCCCGGCCCCACTGGAGTCCCCTCTCTAAAGCCCCTCTCGGCCCACTTCTCATTGAGGGCTGAACACACAGGGCCAGACACTAATTGCACAAGAAGACCCCCTCCTCGAGGCCTGTCTGAGCAGAGGTGGGGGCACTGCGGTGGCTGCAGAGCCTTGGGGCCGTGGGAAGACCCCTCCTCCTCCTGGAGCCTCAGTTTGGCCGTCTGCAACGTGGAGACAACCTGCGGCATCCGGAGGCCACGCGGCTGCCTGGGGCAGCGCTGAGGACAGAGCTCGGCCGAGCGCAGGACGAGGGCCTTTTCCTGCTGGACTTCCGGGCCGCTGGGGAGACCAATTCGACTCCCTCCCTACTTTGGGAGAGTCTGGGGATGGATTGGAATTAAAGCATTTATAAAAGGAAATAGTAAGAATTTCCACTGAGTCCCTATCTCGCTGGATCCCCAACCACATTGAGAGGCAAATGTTCAGATGCCCGATTGTGGATAAGGGAGTGGAGGCTCGGAGAGGGGCCAGGGCTCGCTGGGAGACAAAAAGGAAGTGGCAGGGCCAGAGATCAAAGCCGGGAATGCCCGGCCTCTGCCTCAGATAAAGCAATAAAGCGAGCCTTCCCTTCTGTCACCGTGGGCAGTAGCAGAACCACAGCCAGGTGTCCCTTCTGGGCATTTGGCTTTTTGAACCTTGTGTGTCTGTCCTGACCCACGGAGGACACCAAAGAGGGCAAAAGCACCCATCCCCTATGCACAGCTGTCAACTGGGATAGAGCCCAGCGACCACCAGTTGGATAATAACCAACAGCCCTCATAACAAATGCCCAGAGCCTTCAGTAAAAGGTTTACACGGAAAGGGATTGCTGGAACATCAAAGGGCGTTAAGCGCTAGCTTTAGAATTTAAAGATTAAGTGTGAGCCCAATTTATCCCTCGGTAAGGCTCAACATCCCGCCCAAAAGACCCCGTTCACACGTGATCTTAAAATATCTCCCCTCACACCCAGCTGGCGTGGCTCAGTGGTTGAGCATCAACCTATGAACCAGGACACGGTTCGATTCCCAGTCGGGGCACAGGCATGGGTTGCAGGCTCAATCCCCAGTATGGGGCATGCTGGAGGCAGCCAATCAATGATTCTCTCTCAGCACTGATGCTTTTATCTCTCTCTCCCTGTCCCTTCCTCTCTGAAACCAATAAAAAAAATTAAAAAAAAAAATCTTCCCTCAGGAAGTATCATAATTTGCAAAATACCTTTATTTTTCAGAAGTAGAAACAAGGCATACATCTTGAATATGTAAAAGACTGGCTGTGTGAGGCTGTTAACTGTAAGTCAGTTAAATGTGGGAGGGCATTTATCAACTACAGTAATTTTAGTGCCTAGAATCCCCAACATGGCCAGCAGCCATCGGTTAGATGGATCTGCCAATAGCTATAAAAGCTGACGCCTAGGACACTCTGCCCACTTGCTTTCTCACCACCCCATCCTCTTCTGAGGGTGGGCCGTGGGAAGAGGGCTGGTTTGCCACGGTTTGGGGAGGACTCTGCCCTTCGGCACCAGGTGACCCAGACCCCCACGGGGGTCTCGCAAGGTTCCCAGGCATCCTCCCAGCTGGCAAGGGCGGGCGGCCGACCCTGTGTTCTGCCCATTTTGGTGCTGACACCCACCCACGTCATCTTTCCACCCATGGCTGCGAGATTGAGGTGCGGGCGAGAAAGTAAGGTGGGCGCGGAGCCCACGGGACAGAGTGGCCCCGCGGGACCCCCGCCACCAATTACCGACCTGAATGGAGGGTCCAGGCGGGTTATAAGGGGACCACACCAGCCTTGGTCCTCAGCACGCTCCAGCTGGCTCTTGTTTCCAGCTCTTCTCATCACCGAGTAGCCGGGGGTGTCCCAGCGGGGGGACCCGCGTGGGTGAGGGGTCAGGAAGGTGGGCGGTGGGGGGGGTGGCGGGTTTGGGAGGGGTGGGTTGCTTCAAACCCCGATTCACATGGAAAAACAACTCAAAAACCATCAAAGCAACCGGGAGACGAACCCTCCCCCAAGCAGGAAGAGGCAGAAACTCAAAAACCAAAAGTGGGGTTCAGGGGAGACGGGAGGGGGAGAGGGGAAGGGGAAACTCAAAAGTGAGGTGATCTGGTTGAAGCACTAGTAGGGAACTCGACAGTGTCAGACATCTCAATGGTTCAGCAAGCCGCAGCTCCGAGGGGTGGGGGTGGGGCTCTGCTGGCATTTTGGGGTGAGAGAAGCTACTGGGTGCTCCTCTGGACTCCAAAATGAGGATGAGGGTGGGGAGGGCAGGGGAGAGATGCCCAAAGTCCTGCAGCCTCCACGGGTTGAAGCTTAGATTACACCTGTCAGGGGAAGGGAGGAGCTCCGAGGCTTCATTTCGAATCCCGCTTCTCAGCCCCTGCGTTGAACCTCAGCCTGTAGCCCAGGGAGGGTGGGTACGGCCTGCCCTATGCCTCTGCCCCCTGGCCCCCCACCATCCTGCCTCCCTCCTCCCTCCACCAGCTCCCTCCGCCATCAGGTAGCATGCGAGGCCTGGAGGGACCTGGCTGGACCCTTGGCCCAAGGGCTGACCAGCAAGCGGCCTTGGCCAGTTGGCATTTTGATCTGGACATTTTGCTGCACTATAGATTTTTCTATTGGTGTTTATTCTTCAATGCCCCCTCTCTCCCCATGTGTTTTTTTTTGTTGTTGTTGTGGTGGTGGTTGTAGTGTTCTAGCAGAAAATGAGATCTGGCCAATCGACAGACTCCCTGGCCCCTTTGCTGCAGCTGGGACGCGGGCTTTCCAGATGACGAGGTGTAATCTAATGTTGCCCTCACCCCCACCAAAAACAGAGGAAACAGCAATGCAAAGAGTGTGAGGCAGGCAGCAGGCGAGAGGTGTCTAGAGCTCAGTGTTCCTGCAGAGCGCCTCCCTCCCGCCGCCCACCAAGCCCACCCTGGAGCCCCCTCTCTCCTAGGGATAGGATGGGATGAGGAGAAGGGCTGGGTCCTGATCGGCCATCGCCTACCCCCAGGGTCAAGTCCGGCCCTTGGGGGCAGCGTGGCTGGGTATCATTGGCAGAACTGGGGAGCTGGCCAACTCTCTCCACTGGAAGTCTTTCTGGAGATATAGGAGGGGAGAGGGGTTCCAGGCCCGATATCTTCAACTAACTCCTGTTTCGGGGTCAAGAGGTAAGGGGAGCACTTAGAGGTCATGTCCACTAATTAGATGGCCTGAGTGCCAGAAATTTAATTTTAAAAACAATCTGTCCTATAAAACTCCATCATAGGAGTTGATATGAAAAGACCGGGGACAGGTCTCAAAGGACAGGTTCTGAAGAACACCTCAGAACTGGGCAATCTACATCTCCCTCTGGAGATGGGCATCGAGTCCCAGGTTCTCAGCTCAGCATTCGAGACCGACCGGCGTTAGTTGACGCCAAACCCACAGGGCCTCCTCCAAAACCCTAATTTAAGTCCCTGGAAAGTGCGTTATTCCCATGTCTCCAGCTGCTCTGAGTTCTCCCTGCATGTCCCCACAACAGAGGTGTGTGGCACACCATTGACTAGGTCCTGGGCATCGTGGTTCAATGATGCTCCGTTGCTAGACCAAGCGAGAAAGACCCCATCTTTGGCCACTAATTCATACCTTAACGGCTCACAATTTTAAAGGCAAAAGTCAACGTGAACAGCCAGGGGGTATATAATCTGATCATCTTCCCACCTGGTCAAAAGCCTGGCTGTGCCTCCCCTCAGGAGTTCTGGGAGCGTAGCTGCGTTACAAAACGGGCTTGGTTTTGACTTTGGTCCTTGGGATCTCAGAGATGCAGTTCAGGAGAAGGGCCGGTCTGAATAGCCCAACCCCTAAACAACCCAGGATAGGCAAAGCTGGAGATGGTGAATTGAAAAAAAAAAAAAAGTTCGATTTGGAAATTCTTGGCAATGAACTCGCAGGGCCGGCTGCTCTGGGAACCATGTAAATGCTTGTAGCTTTGAGGGCAGAACGTGCCAGGTGGCCCCTGTTTCGTGGGGTGGGCTGGTACCTGTCTGCAAGGGGAGCCTCGCACCCCAACTGGGCCCGTTATGCTCCCTGCTGATACTGTGGCCACGGAACTGCCTCGGGGGGTGACGGGCTCTGTGAGGCCACTGATCCACGGAAAGGGGTTTGGAGCCAGGAGAAAATGAGATCATGAAATGGCCTCAGAAAAGCACTAGCAAAACATGAGTTCTGAAGCTTCTACCCTTCCCATAAACCGTATTATTCAATTGGGGATCAGTGGAGTGCGTAACAGGGAAGCAGAGGTCCCCGAACAAGGCCAGCGCCTAGTCCAGATCACTTGCTTGAACTCTTTACCTCCCTGTTCCACACAATCCCTCTGCTGTGCCGTGAACTACACAGGGCACTCGAGGAGCGTTCACTAGCTTGATGGAATCCTCCCCAAACCCCATGAGCCAGACATGCTAACGACCCTTACTGTTTGGAAGAGGAAATGGTGACTAGCCAAAGCCACACAGCCCAGAAGCAGAGGCAGGGTCTGAACCCTGGTCTGCTGGAGCAGAGTCTGTGCTCTCACCACTAGGCAATACTGCCCCCAAAGTCCAAGTGGTCTTCAGAGACCCTCAGCCCCACTTCACTGGGACAGGATCTTGGTAGACCCCTCTCTTCCATCTTTTGGAACTTCCTGGAGGGTCAGCTCTCACAAGAGAAATACATCTCCTCTTTTTTCACCCAAACTCCTCTTGCCAACTTGGCCCTAGGCTTAGTAACTGGGAGTTACATAAAGGGACAAGAGGGGGGCGGGGGGAAGGTGACCCCAAAGTGGCTGTCTCTGCCCTCAGTGGTCATCTATGCTGGGTAGTGGCTGGGGGCTGGAGATGAGAAATCTAAATGGGTATGACTGGAGACTGGTTTGGGGGTTGGAGTGGGACTCTCGAGGACTTGCCATTATTCACAGGAGGGAGCAAATGATGGTAGCATGCATCTCTGAAGGTCTGCGAGAGTGAGAGAGACACAGAGAGAAAGAGAGCTGACAGAGAGAAAGGCAGAGAGAATCGGGGAGGCAGAGAGAGGGGAGGAGAGGCTGTGTCCAAAGTTCCCTTGGGTTTTCTCCAGAATTCCACAGTTCTGATGCTCAGGGACTCAGAAAGTGACCGTGCTGTATTTCTGGACAAAAAACACCTGTGACTAGACCCAGAGCCTGCGAGGCGGTGGGGGAATGAGCCGACGCTGCCAAAGGCTGTCATGCTACGCTGTCTGACAGGGGGAGGTTCCGTATCTGTGCCAGCCAGGCACCACCAAGTCACACACCAGCTGCCGTTCTGAATGCTGTCAAGCATGCCGCGTTTTGGGAGGATGGTCCGGGTTAAGGTAGCCACGCCTCCCATTTGAACTTGTCACTATATTGAACAAGAACTCAAAATGCCTGTCTTTTGGGGGGTGTCTGGAAGAGTGGGAGGTGGTCTCATGCTGAGGCAGACGATGGCAATCTGCCTGCATAAGTCCCCTTCCCACATTGCTGCCTGGCAAGGCTGAGGTGCCAGATCCGGGTAAAAGGGGGCTGGCTGGCTGGCTGGAGAGGGTCAGGCAAATTGGGCTGCTCATCCCACACACCCCACCAACTTATGACCACCTCCCATCATCCGTCTATGCCCTCCCCGCCTTGGCCCCGGCGGTCACTTTCTGCCCAGCATCCCAGCTGTGGGACTTCCACCCTCCCAGATGGTAGTTGGGACAGGAACACTGGCTTTTAAGTCACAATGCGTTTGGAGAACAACCACAGAACAGCTCAGCCCAAGAAACCGAAATCAAGTAGCACAGAAACACAAGACAGAACCAAAGACAAAATGCTTTGGAGGGGGCGGGGGCGGGGGGAAAGGGATGGGAGGGGGGGAGGAATAACGAACTGATCGGTTCCCCCCCCCCAAAATGAAACAAAACGAAACCAAAAATACCTCATAATTAAATAAAAGGAATAAAGAAAGAAAACTGAAGAAAACCAAAAGAGAAAAACGGAACGGAAGACGAGAAACACTCCAACAGAAGGCGTTGGGAATTCACCAAACCGAACCGACAAGAGTGGCATGCAGAGAAATTTTTACATTCTCCCAGCATGCATCAGGCCCAAGTTACCATGACGACGAGGAGTGCAAAAAACTTAGCAACAACATTACCAACAGGATGCATAGAGGCGACCACAATGCAAGCATCGCATGTGTGCGGCCTGCCCTAGGCCGGGCTGGGCGCGGCTGAGATTTTCGTGTCTTTCTGGATTTTTTGCTCACGCTTGGCGGTTTTTTGTTTTGTTTGCTTTGCGCTTATTATTCGTATTCCGTTCTTTTTTTATTTTTATTTTTTTTAGTTCATTGATCATTTTCCACATGCGTGTCTGTGTGTCCATGTGCGTGTGTGTGTGTATTGTGTGTGGTGTGTGTGTGTGTGTGTGTGTGTGTGTGTGTGTGTTTCACTTCCAGAATGTAAAAATGTGGGTAAAGAAAGTAAAAAAGAAAAAAACACACCAACCTTCTCGAAGCTCTGAGGGATGTAAAGGGGGTTTGATGCAGAACACAATGACATGGGGAGGAGAGAAAAAATAGGGGAGATACAGAGAGTAAAAAGAGGACTTCCCAAGGCTAAAAGCTGCAATCGTTTGTTGTTTTCTTTTCTTTAAACCAAAAAATAAAAATAAAATTAAAAAATAAAAAGGAACAGCAATGACCTTTTTTTTCCTGTCCTCCACGCCTTCCTTGACAAACACAATCTACATTTGCCTTCCACAATTCTTTTTTAAGTCCAATTATGGAGCATCTGAGACCCAGGCAAAGACTGGGAGGCTGGATAACACCCCCTACCCCCAAAGGAAGGAGGCACATGCCGGGGACCCCACCTCTGGGGGGGGCTGAGGACACAGAGGCCCCGCTTCCTTGTCCTAGCCTGGCCAGAGGCCCGCCCCCACCCTGCCTGAACTCTGCCAGACTTCTACATCCCATCCCAGGTGTTTGCAGAAAAACAAGCAGGTTAGACAAAGACCAGTCCGTTGGAGCCAAGGACACACTATAACTCACCAGAGGGGCCGTGGCAGCGAATCAAATGCGTGCCCCCTGCCTGCCCGCCCGCCTGCCCGCCCGCGTCCCCGTCCCCTCCCTCCATGCAGCCTCCTCCTCAGAGAACAGATGCAAAACCCAAGGTGCAGAACCAAGGAGCGGCAAGGCTATGCTTGGTGGGCTGTGGGCGAGGGAGGAACCGCCTCCCTCCCGGTTGAAGAACGGCAGGGGCCTGGTGTGTCAAATGGGGAAACTGAGGCCTGGAGGAGGGCTGTGATGGCGTCCAGTGTACAGAGCCAGTTGGGACAGCCCTGAGCTATGAACAGGACCACTTCCTGGCAGGCAGAAGCTGTTTCTACCACAAATCTGATCAGAAACATCCGTGGGGAGGTGGGAGGTGGAGGAATGAAATCAGAGGAGGAGGCTGATTAAAATTTCTGCAAGGACCGAAGAGAAGCCGCATAGGGATAGGGGTCGCAGACACATCTGGGGGCAGGGGAGCCCCCAGGGTCTTTGAGGGGACCAAGGGACCCCAAAGGAAGTGTGTGTAGATGCTTCCGGGGACTTCCTTGTGGGGAAGGGGCTGGGGCAAGAGCCCCATGCCTCGGGCGGAAGAAGCCGGGCTGGCTTGACAGAACCCGAGCTGGGGGCAGGTGCCTGCTGCGCCCTGGTCTCGCTCTGGCCCCCACAAGTCCTTTCTGAGGGTGACTGGGAGAGAGCACTGGACTCTAGGAAGGCTGAGGGCCAGCAGTGGGGGACACCCTCGAAGACCCCTCCCAACTCTTAGATGGAGGGCGCTGGAGGGGGGGGCAGTGAGGCGAGCTACAAGGCCACGGATTTCGGAGAAGCGAAGCGAGCACATGACAAGGGAGGCACGCACGACACACCACAGAAGAAGCTGACTGGGGTGGGCGGGCGGGTTGGGGCAGAGGCCTGCAGACTCCCCCGGCCCTGAAGGCTCAAGGCTGAGCTGACCCCACCCCGAACCCCCACCAGACCCTGCCCTGCTCCCTCCTACTACCCTCCTCCACGTCTGGTACTCTACTCGGGCGTCCGTCACAAGGCACAGGGGTGGGGACTGAAATTGCCCCATTGTATAGGCAAGGAAACTGAGATCTGGAGAGGGACACCGCCTGGCCCAAGGTGCTGCCTCGACGGGGCACGGGTGCCCTCCTGCTCAGGTCTGCAGGGGACAGGGGAGCCCAGAGGCTGTGAGCCCCAGGAGGAGGAGGATGGGATGGGGCGGGTCCCTGCCTTCGACCTGGATACGGCGTTCCCTACCTCGCACGTAGAGGTTGGCCGGCGAGGAGTAGCGCACGCCGGCGCTGTTGGTGGCCACACACTCGTATTTGCCCTGGTCGGTCTCCTCGCTGCTCTCAATCTGCAAAGCCCCTGTGGGGAGAGGGAAGAACGTTGGCCCAGGTCGGGGAGGCCCAGGGGTGCTTGAGGGCTCTCCCAGAGCCCCATCTGGCCCGGCTCTTGTTCTGGCAGGGCCGGAGAGGCAGACGAAAGAGGTGAGTTAGTGGCCTGGAAGCCCCAGATGGGCCGGCGCCCCCCTGGCTCGTCTCCCCACCCACCCCCTCAACTCCCAACCCCGCGCCTAGCCCCTACCATCCTGAACACACCACACTCCCCAGAAAGCCTCCCCTGTCACCATCCAAGCAGCTGGTCACAGGGCTGGGGCTTCACAAACGGCCGCCAACATGAGCGTGTGCCATGAAGGGGTGTTTGCAAAAGCAGGCAACAATACTGTCCAGGCAAAGGGAGAGACGGGGTTAGCATTTGTAACCCGCAGTGGTCATTCCGAGACCCTGGGGACCCGAATGGCCACCCTGGGGATGTGCGAACCAGGGAGCTGGGGATGCTGTGCTGGTGTTACCCAATGCCCGTGTGTAGGGGGGCACACTAGCAGGTCTGGGCTCCTCACATGTGGCTGCAATCACAGGCCCCAAAGCCCTCAGGGCCCTTAGTCAATAGGCAGGTTGTCATTCTTTAAGGTTTTGAACGGAATTTCAGGACGGGTCACCCCTGCCGATAGTTAAAGCAAAGGATGTTGAGAACAACACACAACAAGGATGTCTGAAACCACAGGCCTGACTCAAAGGATTTGTTGGTCATGAGCGAACAGAAATTTAAAGAGGCCGGTTTTCGCCAGCACGTTTATAACCACAGCCCCAAAGCACAGCTCTTCGAGGTCAATGAATACAGGGCCGAGCTCCCCTCAGCGTGTTAGACAGCACGGGCCCAAAGCAGACGTCACTTCCCACGAACACAGAAAAACGAGCCAAACTTCTCAGAAACACGTGAAAGCACAGGCTGCGATCGAGCACTACAGTGCCTGTGAGCGAACAGAAATGAGCCCATGACTTCCCCCGGGACTCCCGAAATCAAGCCCTAGGGCGCCCCCTCACGCCCACACGTCAATAAAGACGCGTGAGCCTCTCCGGGTGTGCCTGAGCCTCGGGCCTGGACCCCAGCGCTTGCTGACCTGTGGCCTTCCCCACAAAGAGGGTAACACTGTATCCAGAGCTTTAAAACGCTGTGCTCTGTATATTACTGAAGGCATCCATGTTAAGGAAAGAGAAACACCAGCCAAGAAATCTTAAATCTAACACAACAGGTATAATAATAATAGTGTTATCATCATTGTAATTTTAGCACCATTGTAAACATACTATGTAAGGTAAAGCAAATAAGCAACCATGTTAATCTTTTAACAATATGAGGAATAAATACTCTCAACGCAAGAGAAAAAGACATACAGTTAGTACCGTATTTTTCTGGAGTATAAGACGACTTTTTAACCTAGGAAAATCTCAAAAGTCGGGGGTCGGCCAAAACCGGTTTGGCTAAGTGAATAGAGCGTCGGCCTGGGAACTGAAAGGTCCCAGGTTCGATTCCAGTCAAGGGCATGTATCTTGGTTGCGGGCACATCCCCAGTAGGGGGTGTGCAAGAGGCGGCTGATCAATGTCTCTCTCTCATCTGTGTTTCTGGCTCTCTATCCCTCTCCTTTCCTCTCTGTAAAAAAAATCAATAAAAATATATTTAAAAAAAAAGTCGGGGGTCGTCTTGTACACCCAGTTGTCTTTTACGCCGGAAAATACAGTAAATACAACAAAGTATAAACACACTAGAGGCCCGATGCACAAAACTCATGCGATGGGTTAGAATCGCAGGCTTCCATCAGAGCCCCTGGCACCAAGAGTCCGAAAACGCAGGCAGCAGTTGGGACCTCAGCAGAGCCCGCCTCCTCGCCTTGTTCCAGGCTGTCCCAGGGGAGTGACGTGGACACGTCACGTGGGAGGCTGAGGAGGGTCTTCCCCGACTTCCCGGCTGTGGGAAGCAGGAAGGCAAGTATTGCTGCAGAGGCCTGGAGAGGGCAGAGAAGCTGCCCCACGTCACGCTGCGTTTCGTAGAATCGCCGAATTAGACACGGACTCTTTCCTAGGGCTCCTACCAGGCCCATTCTACCCCATTCGCTGGGGCAGTACCCAGGGGCTAACGTCAGACCTTTGAGACTGACTGCCTATCTCCCTGACCCCTCAGGCTGGAACCCCCTGACCAAAGCTGCAGAGCTGGAGACCCCTCTGTACACTCGCTTTACCAATGGGAAGATGGAGACCGGAGACGGACAAAGGCTGCACACAGAGCTATGGTCACCAACCCGGCTCCTCCCACTCTGGGTGGGCATGGGAGGCGCTGCCCCTGCCTGAGCAGGAGGCGGCCCCACGCCTGCAACCCAGTGGCCTGAGGCACCACCATGGCCGGACTCCGCCCTCGAGCCACAGACAGCAACACAGACACAGAGAATGGAAGAGCTCTGGGCAGGGTGTCGAGGAGGCGACATGTAGGGGGGCACGGAGTGAGGGAGCCTGAGGCAGCCCCCCATGGAGTCTGGGGGCTGGGTGGGCGGCAAGAGAGCATGAGTGGGCGAGTGGGTGGGTGAGAAGAGAGCCTCTTACCTCGGATCGGAGTGCTTTCTGAAAGGGAAGCAGAGAGAGTCAGGTGAACGACAGGAGGCAGTCCTGGGGGCCGGGGGCCCCAGGAAGGTCAGGCCAGGCCATGAGCCGCACCAGCCTGAGCCTAAGGACCTTGCAGACCCCACCGAGGAGAGGAGGCAAGGCTCCCAGGAGCAGGGTGGGTTGGAGGGTTCGTCAGTCAGGAGGGCTTCCCACAGGCAGGCAGGCAGGCACTCCCGGGGAACGAGGGCATCGAGCACCCGGAGGTCTATGCCGGGCCTGGCCTGCGGGCTGCCTTCCTTCTGAGTGGAGGGAGCGGGGAGGTCAATGACCCCCCTTCCTTTTTCCCTTCTTGGGAGGGATAGGCAGCAGTAGGGATCTCAGGAACCGTGTTAGCGACGTGGGAGACGGGTTAGTGCCCCAGGGCCGGGCATGAATACAGCAAAGGGAAGGTGTGACTGACAGGCCAAGGAGGACAGACAGGGGAGGGTAGTGAAGGGGGGTCAAAGGGAAAGAGAGGGTCCTGCAGTCCCCTTTACTTCCAAACGGAAAAGAGGAAAAAAGGTGTGTGTGTGTGTGTGTGTCTACATGGGTACAGGAAAAGGAGGTCCCGGACTAGAGTGTCACACCCTCTGCTCACCTTCGGGGGGCGGGGGGGAGAGTATCTCCCCAATGACCCCGATGATAGCTCATAACCCTGCTGAGGACAAGGGGGTAGAGAAGATATTGAGGGTGGAAAAAAAAAGCCAACACAAACCCAGCTCCTTGGCATGGCCCAGGCCCATTTTACAGACAGGCAAACTGAGGCCCAGAGGGGCAGGGAATTGTCACACCATGAGTCAAAGGTGGGGGGAGGGGGTGGTGCCTTGAACTCAGCTACCCAGCCTATCAGGTTGGGGGTTCTCTAGCCTGAACTATCTGGGACCACCATGTTCTCTCTTTAAAAATCCTCATCCTGACAAGGCCATCCGCTCCTCTTCATAGAGAAGCAGCGAGAATCTGCCTATGGCTGCAATGTGGAGAACCAGAATCTAGGGCAGTTGGGAGTCTAGGTCGGCCCTCGCTTTGGGCTATTTCACTGCACATAGATGGGGATGGTCGATGCTAGAGGCTAGCGAACAGGGCTTCTTCCCACGATGCCCAGGGCCTCTGTGGTGAGAGGAAAAAGATGCGGCCAAGGAAACATAAGAAGGAAAAAATCATGGGCCCCTACCAGCCGTTCTCACCTGAGAATTAGCCCAGCAACTGGTTTCAGGGAATGCAGGCAGATGCTGGGAAAAGAGGCTGAACAGTGCCCACGATCAGCCAGTTAGAAAACTCCGTCTCCCTCCAGCCCCAGCCCCCAGACGTCTATAACTTCGCCTCTTTGCAGCCGTGAAAGGCCCAGAATGGGGCAGGCGGCCTGTTAGATGCAAAGCTCCTGATTTCCCCTCAGCACCCGATCTGGGGTTGGAACGGCCCGTGTGGCCTGGCCTTTTTTCCTCTTTCCCTTTTGGGCTCCTCTCTCTGCAGCTCCCTGCTGCCTGGCTGAGGAGGGCAGGGTTATTAGTAAACATGCCACGTGGAGTGGGTCACGGTTACTGTCACGGTGGCTGTTAGTCTGAGGGGAAGGGACCGGGGACAGAGAGGGAATGTTAGTTGTTGACATGGTGAAGAAAGGAGACTTACCAAAGGTTTCTGAACGTTTACCACAGAGGAACAAGAAAAAAAGAACAGGATCGTTAACGGGTGCTTATGCAGACGCCTGTCAGCTTGTGGGGGCGGGGTGTAGAGGGAAAGCCAGAGTCATCAGATTTATTAGGATTCACAAAGCAGCTTATGTTGGCTGAGCACCTATTACGTGCCAGGCGGTCCATCCTGAGCCCCTCATAATAGCGCCAGGGAGCGAGCCCCAGAGCGGTCCTGCTCTAGGACACAGCTGACATCTGACCCCGGGCATCAGTTCACGAGGTCCATGCTCTTGATCGTTTCATTCTATTGGGGAGACGATGTTGGGAGCCAACAGGGAAGCAACTGGATTCCCAAGGTTGCCATCATTCCCCCAGCTGAACCCCCAAAGCTGCAAATATCTCCAGACAGGCCGGAGGGGTCAGGCTCTCTCTCTCCCCGGCGCAGACATTCTGGTCTTAATGTCCGCCCTGGTTCAGGGCCTGGGTCTTCCCTGGGGAGGGAAACGGAAGGCAGAGGGTGGGCAGACAGGCAGGCTCGTGGGAAGATGTGGCCGGGCAGTAAGGAAGGGGCATTGGGAACGACTGGGAGGCCTCAGGAACGGATGGCTCCCCGGCGGAGTCCTCAGAGGAAGGGGAGGGAAAGCAGAGAGGCGTGTTCCAACGTGTGTACTCACAACGGACTGAAACGTGTGAGTGCACAGGGCACATCCCTACCACCCGTGTCTGCACACACAAGTACGAGGGGGCTGTGACCTGAGATGCGTGCAGGTGGGGAGACTGTCCTGGGTACGGGTGCACAGAAGGGACATGGGTACACATGTGGCCGAGATGCACACAGACAAGCTCTGCCCTGGGAGGGAGAAGGCAAACCCTGTGCTGATGGCAGGGCGGCCGGTGCCCCAGCCCAGATCACACAGGGAGCCCAGACAAACACATGGACATGTCGTGAAGCACGGACACAAGACACACACAGCCCCCAGACATGTGGACTCACAGACGGGGCATGTGGGTGCTTCATCCCGGAGGTGACCGGGCCCTGTGCTCTGCCCCCAGGTCCCCCAGCCCGGCCAGGGCCTAGACAAGCAGGCGAGGCTGCCTGTCTGTGCCCCATAAAGACCAACCTCCACCACCGTCCTCTGCCTGCCTCTGCCCATAACTTCCTTACGGCTTCCGCCTTGCCGACGCCATGCCTGCAGCTCTCCACGGTCCCCACACCTTCCCTGTCTGGGCCTCTCTCTCTCCTCTGGGGACGCCTACCACTTTAGCACAGAAGGTCCTCTCCCCATGCCACCTTCCATGGCTCCCATCATCTCTGCCTGTCTGACCCCTCCATGTCCCCACTGCTGGGCACTGCAGACAGCCACCATCCTCTGTGCCTCATTGGGAACTCGCTGTGCAAAACGGGGCCCATTATGTGCCCCACTCAGCATTAAAGAACTCTCCTCCTATCATCTACCACAGCTCCGTCACCCCTACCAGTCTGTGCCCCATTATATCCCACTGGTCCAGCTCGGAAGGCACACCCCCCATCATCAATGCCCTCCACAGCTGCCCATCATCTCCGCTTTCCCATCCCCCATCAGCCCACAGGGCCTGGGCCCTGGAGATGCTGCCCTCCCCCTGCTGCCCTCTGTGGCTCCCAGATCCTCCTGGCCACCTGTACTCACCTGATCTCAGCTGCTTGATGCGCCCATTGCTGGCACTGGGGTCCACGGGCAGGAAGTCCTTGAACCAGGTGATCTCGGGGTCAGGGTTCCCACTGGCAGCACACAGCATCGTAGCCGTCCGCGTCCGCTCCACCACCTTCAGCTGGGGGCCCATGTCGATGTTGGGGAAACCAGGGGGCAACTGGTCCTCTGAGGACAGAGAGGGGAAAACAGGGCAAAGGCCCCGTTATCACATGCCACCCCTCCGGGGTAGGGCTTGGCACAGCCACCCTGGATGGGCGCCACATCAGCCTATTCCCTCAGGGGAGCAGAAGGCTGTGGTTGTGGCCCATGCAGGGGCTACTGCATGGAGGGCAGGTGGCCCCAGTCCCAAGTCCTGAATGCTAACTCCAGGCCAGGCTCTGCGTGCATACCTTCCTGTGCCCTCCTCAGAGAGGGGGCCTATTTCAGAGGGGGAAACTGAGGCTCCGACAGACACACACCTGTGCCCGGTCATACAGGCAGAACACGGCAAGGCTGCGGTTAGCACCTAAGCCTGGCTGAGCCCAGAGGAGGCTGGGATGGCAGCTGCGAACCCTCAAACCAGGCCTGGACCTATCAGAGTCTGAGGGAACAGTAGGACCATCTGAGAGGCTTCAGGCCCCAGAGCCTGAACTACTGAGAAGGTGGCTCTCATTGTGCCCATAGCAACACGAGAGGCTGATGCTCAAGCACCAAGGGTTCTCAATTCTTGGTGCTCGGAGCTGGAATAGGGTGACATGGCTCCCGTCCAGGGTGGCTGCATGAGGGAGGCTGGTCCGCCTGCAGCCCTCTATGCTCCTGTTTCCATGTGTGTGCATGCATGTTCACAGGTGTATGCAGCCGCACCCACATGTTAGCACTTCCCATGTGCATGCAGCTCTGCTGGGGTCCCCGTGAGCATGTGTGGGTGGCAGCCAGCCAGGGGAGGAGCAGGCACGAGGGTGCTGGGGAAGGCCGAGGCCGCCTGACGTTACCTCGAGCTCCTAATTAAACAAAATTGTTCATCACGCACCACATTGTGCCCTATTCCTCGGAGTTTAATTAAAACAACGGCGTGGGAGGCGTGAGTGGAGTCCACAACCAGATAGCGGGGAGGGAGGGAGGGAGGGAGAGGCAGGGAATGCCGGGCCCAGCAGTTCCACGCTAAGTGTGTGTGGAGTGGGGAGGAGAGGAGGGGGAGGCTCAGGACTGGGGCCTGGGAGGCCCAACTCCTGGGTCAAACACCCGGGCTGGGTGCCCAGCCAAGCTCGCGTCCTTCTAGCAGCTGGAGCACAGAGATGCCGGGGAGGCCTTGACGGGGGCGGGGAGTAGAGACGGAGCCTTCCCAGACGCCCAGGGCACTTAATAGATTCACAGCTTGTTCTTTGAACTCTCTGAGAGCTTACAATGGAGGCTGGCACTGGGCATGGCGAGGCAGGCTGTTCCTGCTATGTCCGGGAAAGGTCAGGGCAAAAATATCTGCTGGGAGCAGCGAGGCGGGCCAGGCCCTGACTCCTGACTCCTCCCTCCTCCCTCCTCCCTCCATCCCTGCAGGACAGGCTCCGGGACCCATGCAACATGAAAGGATGGGCCTCCAGTTAAAAAGCTATTAAGGATTTCAAGATGGTCACAGCAGAGCTTCTGAGCCGGGACTCTGCAGAGGTCACACACCAGGGTCAGGGACAAGGTGCCCTGGGGCCAATGGGATGCCTGCTCCCCAGGATCCAAGCTGACCACAGCTCTGCTGCCCTGGAGGACCCTGGAAGACCACCACCCGGGACCCACCTGTGGGGCCACCTCCCACCTAACTGCCAACTGTGGCTCTTACAGATCGGAGAGGGTCAGGGTATCCCTGCAGGTGACAGAGGCAACCCACCCACCGGAGAGCGGCAGAATGGTGGGTGGCCCAGCTGGCTTGTTCGAACGAGAATAACAACAATGACAATAATAATAGACAGAAAGACTTGATCAAGTGTTCACTCCCTGCAGAGCATGGCATGAGCCTCTCACGTGGAAGGACCACTCACCTGATCCATGAAACCATCCCTTGTGCTGAGCACCATTATTATCCCACTCCGGAGATGAGGAAACTGCAGCCCAGAGAGGTTCATTAACTTATGCAAGGCCACACAGCTTCAGAGGGGCAGCGCCAGGATTTGAACTCAAATTGCAGGCCCCTCCTGGGCTAAAACCACTTTGCAATAGCGAAGGCAGTAGAGAACAGCTGGGCAGGGATTTGTGGCAAGGCTGTCTGAACATTGCTAGTTTATCATGAGGAAGCAATTTTCTTGTGCCCCACCCCAGCCCACCGGAGAGACCAGCAAACAGCCCACTGAAGGAGTGTTACCAAAGGATTCCTGTGAATGTGTGAGGAAGTCGCTGGGTGGCAGGGGGGAAGGGAGAACAGGAGCTGTTTCTGCCTAAGGGACTGATACACTCTTGACTCTAGGGAGCTGCCATTCAGAGTCCTCTGTTCCTCCAGCCATAGTCCCTGGCTCAGGCTCGGGCAAGCTGGGTCTAAGTGCACCAGTCCTGGGCTATTTGGCACTCCCTTTTGGGTGGGAGCTTGGGAGCCTGGATTTACTGAGGCACCTGAGGATACATGCAAAAGAAAATAAGCCCCGAGGCAGAGAGTGAGCTCTGAGAACACCTGTATGAGCTCCTGGATCCAGCTGAACCTGAAGCTGGACACATACATTCTAATTACATGAACCAATTCATTCTTTCTCTTACTCGAATCAGTTTGAATTCAGTCAGCCTCTTGTAATCAGAAGAGCATGATTGAGATAAAAAATGAGGATGGCTCCAGTCTCTGAAGACGCCTGTTTGCTGCAAATGCTCACTAAATCCTATAAGTAGGCTCTGGGCGCAGTGATATGAGGGGCTGGAGAAGAGAGATCAGGGTCTCCCAAAGAGAAAAGCCCAAGCAAGACTTTCACAGATGCTTTCGGTGTTTCTCCCCTAAGTCTAGGGCCCAGTGCCTCCCCACCAACACGGGGGATCCCCAATACCTCGGAGGACAGTGAGCTTGGCATGGACCGTGATCTCCCCGACGGAGTTCTGGGCCACGCACTCGTACACGTTCTCATCCCGAGGTGTCCGCAGCGGCTGGATCCTCAGCACGGCCCCCGCGCTCCCGTCAAACTCGATCGTCTGCCGTGGGCGGGGAAGAAAGGTCAGGGCCCGGCCGGGGTCCCAGGGGTCTGGGGAGAGGAGCTGGGGGCTGTCCACACCTGTGTGAGGACGTCCTACGTGTACACACCAAAGCAGAAAACTGGGCCCGGGTCTGTACCAGGAAAGAGTGCTATGTGTACATGGGTGTGTGCCGTGCACAGTAAGCACGTGTGACTGGCATATGAAGGTGTGTTGGATGGGGAAACATGCATGTCTAATCACGTGAAGGTGCCCAGATTCCTTTCTGTGAGCAGTGGTGCTGGATGTGAGTCTGTCAGATAAGACTCAGAGAGGGCAAGGCCCTGCTCCAGGCCACACAGCATGAAGGTGGAAGAGCAAGCCAGGCTGGCAGGACCCTTACTGAGAAGGCGGGTGAGGCCACATGGCGGGAGCGAGTGGGAGAAGGGTCCCACTGGAGAGGATGCCCAGCCAGCCTTGCCCGGCCCCGGCTGCCCATGTTATGTCTGGGGAACATGTCTGTGACATCTTCAGAGACGGAGCCACTATGGCCCTCCCTGGGGGCACTGGCCCAGGCTCTCTCCCCACACCCCCAACTCACCTCAAAGCGCTGCGAGTTGACTTTTTTCCCCTTCTTGTTCCAGGTCACCCGTGGCTTGGGGTCACCTGTGGCCTGACACACAAAGGAGGCCACACCTCCCGACACGCCGATCTGGTCTTTGGGCTCTTTGATGAACCTGGGGGGCTCTGGAGATAGAGCAGGAAAAAGAGGGGCTCCAGTGGGCCCAGGTAAATGGCCAGGACCTCATGGGGCCACGCAAACATGCCCCTCCACCCCATGCCTGGTCATGGAGTTACCACATGAGCTCAACAGGAAGGCTGGAGAGAGGAGGAAGGTGAAGAGACGCTGCCATTGACTGCCCCCCTCCCACCTGGATCAACGGCACGCACACACATGTATGTGGACATAGCCTCATGTGGGCTTACCCGCTTAGTGCCACAGGGGAGGGTGGAAGGGGAGACACTCTGAGATTCCGAGGTCCCCAAATTCAGCACCTGGAAGCCCCCCAGTGGTGACTAGCCAAACCCTGAAGGGTCTTTAGTCTGGAAAAGACTTGGCAGGAAATAACTTGGTCTAATCCCCTAGTAAGACATGTGGGAAAACTGAGGCACCAAGCAGGTTAGTAACCTCTAATCCTTCTGACAGTGCTGAGGGGCAAGGCCATCATAATTCCCATTTCACACGTGATAAAACCGAGGCACTGACCAGACAGGGCACTTGCTGCAGACACACGCAGCCAGCCAGCAGCTGAGGAGGGATGTGAACCAGGCTGGCTCTTGTGCCCACAATGTTTGCCCCTCACAAGGATCGGACATAGTCTCTCCACGGAGGTGTCACGAGGGAACTACTATGTCTAGAAGCCTCAACTCTGTACCCAGGACAGGTTGCAGTATCTAGCCAGAGTTTAATAACATTGTTTCCTTTTTATTGACCTTTCACAGTAACCTCTGGATTGCCCAAAGGGATACTGAATTCCCATCCACAGTCCAACTACAAGGGATCTCATAAAAAGAGTTCAGCTACTGCTGAGATTTTTACCAGCAGACTCAAGGACTGCACATACAAGGTCCTGAGGGGAATAATCTGTATCTCCAACCAAAGGGGAGTGATTACATGAATACTGGGCTCAGCAAGAAGTGGAATACTATGCAGCTGTAAAAAAGACACAAGGATGCTTTCTAAATGAACTATTAGGGGAAAAACAACAAGACACATCATGAAAATTTTTTTTAAAAGCGGGGGGGGCGCTAAAAAAGTGCAGTGAATGCTATTGTTTGTGTGAGAAGAAAAATGAAAAGGGCGGGGGAGAGAGAAAGAGAGAGAGAGGGAATGAGAATGAGAATTTAGAAACAGTGGCTACCTCCAGGGACAAAAACCTTGTGGCTAGAGACAGGAGGAAGGAGGTACCTTTTTTAGATTTTAGAACTATTTGAAGATAAATTTTTAAAAAAATTTTAAGGACTGAATAAAAAGGTAAGCTAATTAAAGAAAGCTATTAAGTAAAAGCTTGGGGTCTAAGGAGAGGCAGTAAGGGGCTGAACAACTCCAACTGCAGCAATACTGGGCTCCTGAGCCCTCAAATCAGCGGAGAGAGCAGAGGGCCACAAGGTTTCAGCTGGAAACGTCTGGCTGCCCAGAAGCCCCAAAAAGCTCAAGGAAGCTTCAGGTTCCACGTCCGGGGGCCATTTACCCCAGTCACGGCTCAGGCGAGGCCTGAACAAAACAGAGTGCCCGCTCTGTCCCATTGGTGTGACATGTGTCCACACTGGCCATCTCTCTTGAAAATGGGCAGACCCATCGCACGGGGCAAGTGTGACCTCATCCAACTCCCGTGTCTCCCTCTGAGGCAGAAGGGACTATAGAGATTCAGAAAGGTTAACCACCTCGCACAAGGTCACACGGCTCAGAAAGGAGAGCACCTGGCTTTGAACCGGGGCCTCTCTGTCCCCAAGACAACTTATGCTCCTATCACCTCCAGGCCTTGAGCCAGACTCCAAGTTTTGCTCCACACTGAGCCCCGGGCTGGGCCCGCCTCCCTGGCTCTGGCTGCTGGCTGCCCCTCCTCTGAGCCTCACGAATGGTGACTGGGGCCATACGGGTCCCCAGCCAAGGTCACAGGGAAAATCACTGCAGCTAGGTCAGGAATCTCACTTCTGGGAAAACCCTCCCTCAGAGCCGTTGAACGGAGGGCAGAGCTGGGGACACCCCCTACACCACCAATCAGAGCTGGGGACATCCCCCTACACCCACCAATCCGGGGAAGGAGACACAGGGGGAGCACTGCTCTTCCTCCCCCGTGGAGTCCTTTCCTCCGCTCCTCCCTTCATCTGGCAGCTCCAACCTCAACTGGGCCAGCACCTACCCTGGGAGCCTTCTCAGATTACAACAGGCTGGGTCAAAGACCCCTGTCCCCACCACTGCCTGGATGTCCCCATCACCGCCCTGATCGTATTGGCTGAAATACCCAGCTAGGTGCCACAGGGCAGGGTGGATACGGGCAGCCCACTCTCCGGGACCCCATCATACCTCCTCTCAGTATCCAGGGACCCCTAAGAAAACGGGTCTCTTTAATGCCCATTAACACCGGCCGGGCTCTGACCTTTCTCCCACTCCCTGCCACAGTGGCCTTCTCAGCCTCTCCCGGTGGTTCCAAGATCCCAGCCAGTCCAGGAGAACTCTCTCCCCACTGCACTCACCACCAGAAAATTCCTGGTGGATGCTCAGATTCTCTTTCTCTCCCCTCCTCTTCTTGGCAAAGGAGCCCGGGACACAAGAAATATGCACTGAGGATAGCTGCAGTTTGTGCCAGCAAGTGTTCATTTTGTGCGGGACCCGGTGGGGCTCAGCACTATTCTACAACCCATGTCATGGACGGGCAAAATCGAGGCTCAGAAAGAGCGAGTGACCCACCTGGGGTCACCCCGCTCGTGATGGGCAAAGAGCTGGGATTCCAACCCGGCCCTCTCTGGCTCCTCAGCCCTGCAAACAGCAGGCTCGATAAACAGGACTCTGGGTCTCTGTTACTGAGAGCGCTCCAGAGGCCCCGTCTCCTAGATGAAGAGACTGAGGTTCCAAGTGGTGGTGCCAGCAGCACGAAGCTGGGAAAGGCCTGATTTCTGTTTTTCCACTTCAGATTCTGCAGAGAAGAAAACAGTGCCAGATCCAGAGACCCACCCACTGTCCTCTTCAACTCGGCCTGGGCCGGCCCACTGCATCCTGGGAAGGTCCCACCGGACCAGGAGCCATTTCCACAGCAGAAATCACTCCTCCTGGCGCTGGCCGCTCCCCCAGGCTCTGTGCAGCCTGACAGCCCCACCTCACATCTCTCCCTGAGGACCTCGGCCAATCCCTGATGCTGGCAGTGGCAATCTTGGTGCCTATTGCCCCCTCCCCCGCTGCAGGGCCCCAAATGGCAGGGCTCCTGCTTTTACAGGCCCACCTACTGGGGTTGAGATGTCCCACCCCTGAAGATGGGTTTGAATGTAGCCCACTACCAACACCTAAGTCCAGTAATCACAACTAAGGGCTCACAAAGGGACACCCCCTAAACCAGGTCCTGCTATATGCCAGGTGCTCACATCCTGGATCACACCCATCATCGCCCCCCTGGTCCCTCAGCTGGCTCCGAAGGTCCCTCACAATGGTGTGTCCTCCCCCCAGGAGCCACCAGAGGGTGGCAGTGAGTCAGCTGCTGCCTCTCCACTACCCACAGCCCTCCAGGGCTTCCACCTCCCTAGAGATAGAGCCCAGTCCTCCCCAAGCTCCTGCAGCTGGCACAGCCTACCCCCTCCCTTCCTGCCCTCACTTTCTCTCTCTGCTCCAGCCACACAGACCGCCTGGCTGTTTCTCCAACAAACCTGGCCGGGTCCTGCCTCAGGCCTTTGCACATGCTATTCGCTCGGCTTGAGGCACTTTCCCGGATACCAGTGAGCTGCACTCCTCAGCTCCTTTAAGCCTCTGCACAGATGACACCTACTCACTGTGACCTCCCCCTGCCCCTCCCCCATGCCCTCATCTCCCTGCTCATCTTGCTCCTGGGCATATCCATCATCCACTCTCCCTCCAGATTAGCTGCTCCCTAAGGGGGTGAGATGTTTGCTTTGTCTTCTGTGTCTAACCCGGTGCCTGACACAGGGTAGGTGCCTATGTGAATGAGAACACAGTCCCTCCCATGTCACATGATCGAGCCAGGATTCGAGCCCGGGACTAGAAGTCTGTGATCTCCATCCCTCATCACAATGGCCCCTTTGTGGCCTCAGTTTCCCCACCTGAAAAGGAGGATGAGCTCAGCTCCACCCAGGCCAAGGCTGGCAATTATCCGTGGAGAAAATGGCGAGCAGTCAATACATATTTATTCAACCAGTGTAGTGAAATCAGTGGTTCTCAACTGGGGGAAGGGACATCTTTGTCTGCAGACATCTGTAGTTGTCACATTGGGGGTGCTCCTGACATCAAGTGGGTGGAGGGATGCTGCTCAAACCTCCCCCCCCCCACAGTGGCCAGGACGGCCCCCCTCCCAAAGAATGACCAGGCCTTAATGTTAGCACTGCCCACAGGGAGAAACTCTGCTAAATAATGGATGAAAAACTAAAATTTCTTAAGGCTGCTGAGTGATGATTAGGTCATGAGGGTGGAGCCCTCTTGAATGGAATTAGTGCCCTGATAACAGGCCATTTCCACTGCAGGGAAGAGAGCCCAGGAAGGCACAAGCCCTGCCCTGGCAGGGACTGGACACATCGCAGCCCAGCCACGCCCAGACTTTGGACTGGAGGCAGTTTCATACCAAAGTGGGGAACCCAAGCTCTGGGGCCAGGCAGCCCAGGTTCAAATCTGAGCACGGCCACTTCTTGGCTGTACTGTAACCTGGCTGTGCCTCAGTTTCCCCATCTGTACAACTGAGATGGTGATAACAGCATTCATCTCACCAGATTATGATCTGATGTGTTAGGAACTTACTAAAAAAACAATGTAAAAACAAGAAAAAGCAACAATGGACACAACAGCTGTGTGTGTCTCTGATGTTCTTACCTAGCAACCATAACCACTATGCTTGTGGCAACATGGGATTGTGGATCCACTATGTGCCAAGAAGCATACAGGGGCTTATCATGTGTCTTTGTCACAAGAATGCTGGGACAGGGATAATGTTATGAGTCTCATTCAATCAAGGAGGAAATGGCAGCTGAGTCACTAGCCCAAGGTCACACAGCAGGTCTTCAGCAAAACCAGCCTGATCAAAGACCCATTTCTTTCCCTTCTGGCCTGACACTGTGTCCCCCCATGGGTCTAAGTGATGCCTCCTCTAGACCCTTCATAGTGGGTCAGATCTTGGTGCTGGGCCCACAACTGACTCCCACAACTGACTCTCATCATCCTATTCATTTTACTGCCAGAAACGCAGCCTTGCCCATCTCCAAACTGTACCTACCTCTTTCCTCACCTCCATGTATTAACACTTTCACCAAGAATGCCCTTTCCACCAGCAAACTCCTACAAACCCACAAAGCCCCACTTCCAATGTCCTCTCTTTCCTAAGAGGCCTCCCCTGGCTCTGCCTGGAAAAGTTTGGATGCCTGTGTGTCTGCCATGGATACTGGTGTTTCTACCTGCAGCAAGGGAAGGCAACTCTTTGGCTCACTCAGGAGGGACTTCAATTAAGTCCCTGCCTACTCGGAGCCTTAGGTTTCCCTCCTTGGAAAATATGGAAGGTAATAGAATTGGCATGCTGGGTTTTGAGAGGCTGGAGGGAGAGGAAGCAGGTAAGTCTGTATTTAGCTCTGGGCTTGGTACAGAGTTGATGCTGGGGAAGCAGACATTATCATCATTACTGCTATTATTTACCTCTGAATCTCTCAGGACTCGGTGCATGGTAGGTATTTCACTCAGTAACCTTCATGGAGCACAGAGGTTCCACTTGGTAAAACCAGGAGCCCCGGGGAGGACAAGTGTTCCCACAGGCACCCATAAATGCGTCCTCAAACACCCGCACACCCTGCGCCAGGCTCTTACCTTCTGCTGCACAGTCTCCAACCAGCAAGACTACAAGGAGGCCCACGGTACCGATCACAGACGCCATACCAGGGCCCCAGGCAGGCGCCATGCTTGGCAGTGACCTGCAACCTCCAACCTCCACCCTGGAGTGGGGAGGGCCCCAGTCCCTCGCAGAGAGGACTCGAGCCAAGCCAATCGTCAGGTGAGGCAGCGTCTACAGAGACAAGAGAGGGGTCGTGAGAGGGGAGCAGGGAAATCTGGGAGGCCTTCCTGGAGGAGGCAGCAGAAGGGTCACAGGATGGGGAAGACAGGATTACAGGACAATGGGGGAGGATCAAAGGGGGGTGACGGGTGGAGAGAAAGTGCTGAGCCCCAACTACAGATGGAATGTTTGTGTCCCTGCCCTAAAGGCATGTTGGAATCCTGACTGAAACGTGATGGTATTAGGAGGCAGGGCCTTTGGGTGAAGATTAGGTCATGAGGGTGGAGTCCTCCTGAATGGGATTAGTGCCCTGATGCCAGAGGCCCCAGAGAGCTCCCGCACCCTTTCCACTCACTCTGTGAGGACACAGCAAGAAGTCAATGTCTATGAATCAGATACCAGACCTGCCAGCACCTTGACTCTGCACTTCTAGCTCTCAGAACGGTGAGAAATAAATGTCTCTTGTTTATAAGCCACCCAGTCTCTGGTGTTGTTACAGCAGCCCAAACCACAATAGCCCCCCACCCCTCAACACATACACCCGGGTGAGTCCCAATACCAGACTGAACCCCAAATCTGGACAGAAGCCCTGACTCCGGCCACGCCCCAAATCAGAATTGAACACCAGCTCTAGCATTTGCTCTGAACACCCAATTTCTCCCCCACATGGCCTGGAACTCCGGAAGGATGAGGTTCCAGCTAACACTGCCGACTGTCCTCCGGCCCAGCCCGTTCAGCCACCAGTCAGATCCTCCAAGCACACACCTGTTGGTCCTGCCCTGCTCTCACACCTGCCGTGGCTCCGGCCGCCCCCGGAGGAAGCCGCCCCTGCTGACTGCCACACAGCCTGAGCTGTCTCCCCTACAAGCCTTTGCCCCTGCAGTGCCCTCTGCCAGAAATGCCGTCCCCTCCCTCCCAACACATGACAAGTCTCAGCTCAGTTGTCACTTCCTCCGGAACCCTCCTCGCCCCTCCAAGGTCAGCCCCCCACCCCATTCCGTATCCCACGGCCTCAGAAATGACTAAGATCATCCTCCACAACATATACCCTCGTTTGTAAATTACATGGAATGTTAATCACTCAGATTCTGTTTCTCCCACAAGAATCTGAACTCTTCTAAAGGCAGAAGGGTCCCTTGTTGCAAGAGCAGAACCCTGGCTGGCCCCCTCCTCCGTCTCCACTTGGGCCAGAGTCGGGAAAGAGGGCTGGGATGGGGGGGGGGTTATGCGGGGAAGGGGGGGGAGAAGCAGGGAGAGACACAAGGATAAGGCCCTTTGGCCAGGGCAACCCTGCACCCACCCCAGGCCGTCCTCTGGGTGTGTCTGGGCCCTGGCCACAGGGTTGAGTGCCACATAATGATGGGGCAGCCCCTATCATCTGGCTCCCAAAATACCCTGCTGCGGTCACCTCGCCCAGCCATGGAGCGGCCCCAGGGGAGACTGGGTGGTGGTAGGTTATGACCCAGGGTAGAGGGTGAGGAAGCTGGGATGGGGGAGGTGGAAGTCGGGGGGATTCAAGCTGCACACAGTCAGAACTGACTCAAAGAAGAAGTCTGCCTGGTCAAACCACAGACAGGCACTCAGTCGGACCACAGACAGACAGGGAGACCAGAAACAGCCACAGATGTATGCACAGTCGGGCAACAGAGACACGGCCACACACAAAGTCAGACAAGTAAAATGTGTGCATAGTCAGACCACGAACACAGGCAGGCACAAAATTAGATCTCAGATACACAGTCAGATAAGATACACACACAGCATCACAGTGGGGCAAGGAGTGCGCACACATGGCCAGGCCACCAGCACTGGCAGAACAGAGATGCACAGCTCCACACCAGGGCCACAGACACACAGCAGACAAGAAACGCACATAGGGTCACAGGCAGACAAAGAAAACTTGCACACAGTCAGACCACAAACACAGACAGGTACAAAATCAAGCCTCTGACAAACACAGTCAGAGAAAATACACACGTAGGGTCACAGTGGGGCAGACAGTACACATACACAGTCAGGCCACTAGCACAGTCAGATCAGAGCCAGAGCCAGACAAGAGACATGCACAGGGCCACAGTCAGGCAAGCAATACAGGCATACGGTTGGGCTGCAGCGAAATATAAATATGGAATCAGGTCAGAGATCTGCGTTGCACAAGAAGGTACACTTAACACACAGACCCCAGACTGAGATGCGTGCACACAGTCAGGCTACAGACACAGGTCACACAGCACACCACGCTTCCATCCAGCCAGACAATAATCCAGACATACAAAGCCAGATCCCCTCATCCACACATGCGTGTAGACAGGCATGTACAAGGACTGTAATACACAGTTAGGCAACAGAGATGCGGAACTGGAACTCGAGCACAGCCCCTCACGCTGTACCCCATCCACGGGACCCTTAAGAGTGAAAGTGGCCGACGAGGAAGGTGGAGGCCCAGCTGAAGCCAGGGCCCCACCCACAGATGCCATCTGCTCAACCACATTTGGGGAAAAGGGCTCAGGCCCAGACCACTTTAGTTAGCTGGGTGGGCCCTCAGCAAGCCTCTGGGAAAACCAAGGCAGCATAGCCAGCCTGCAGCACGGAGGGGCTCCCAACCAGGGCAGCCCAGCCTACCTACCATGGACCCCCAGGGGAGTGACATCCCTATCCCAGCCTCAGTCTCCTCACCTAGGAAACCAGCTGGCAAGGGCAGAGGCCACCTGCTTGAAAGGCCTGGGGTAGGAGAGGCCCTAGCTACAGCTGCTTCCCCTACTCTCCACAGCCCACGGGAGCCAGGAGTAGCAGCACCTTCTAAACAAGGCAGCTCCCAAATGGCCCCTGGCTGCTGCAGCCCCGGGCTTGCTGGGCCCAGGCCTTATTGATGTCCGGGCAGGGTAGGCTACTCCAGGTACAGGCGGGCCGGGCCATGCGCTCCCGACTCCCTCAAACCCAGCCTGCTGGGGTCCGGTGTGGGGAGGGAGAGGACAGTGTTAGGAAGATGAAGTTGGAATGAGGGTGGGAGCACAGGACAGAATCGGAGAGGAGAGGGTCGGTCACCACTCACGGGATAGAAAGGGAAAGTGTCTCTTCAGCCCCCATGAACTCTGGAGGAACTTGCTATGACAGAGGCTACGACCCTGCAAAGCCCATGACCCTCCTGCTTTTTAAGAGTCCCCGAGTGTGGGGTCATTTGCAAGGGACCTGGGGAGAATATAAAGAAGTCCTGTCAGCTCTGCCTTCAAAACCTATCCCAATTATGCCCACCGTTACTTTTGCCTCTTCCTGGTCCAGCTCCATCATCACCCACCTGGCCTATTGCACTCCCACCCTCACCCCTCATAGTCTGTCCTCATCCCAAAGGCAAAGGACCCCTGTGAACACCGGGGTCACATCCCAGCCCTCCTCTGTCCACGGCCTTTACTTTGGGGTAAAAGCCCAAGTTCTTCCCCTCCCCCAACCCATAAGGTCCTGCCTCTCCCTGCCCTCTCCCCACTTGCTCACCTGCTCCAATCACAATGGCCTCCTCACTATTTCTCCAACAAAGAGGTATGGTCCTGCCCCAGGACCTTTGCACGGGCTGTTTCCTTGCCTGGATCTCTCTGCCTTCAGATTTAATGTTAATATTACTTGGCTAAGAACTAAAAGATGAACGGAAATGGCGGTGGGTGTCATCCAATAAGAAACAGCAAGAAGCAGTACCTAGAGGCCCTAGGAGAGAGACGGGAAGAGATTAGGGCAGAAATACAGGACAGCAAGGAGCCCTAGGCAGCTCTGGGCAGGAAGAGACGTGGCCAGGTTGGCATCCAGCCAAGTCTCCCTGCGCCTCCTTCAGGAAAGCAGCCTGAGACACCAGCCCTGCCACTGTCAAGAAAGGGAAAGCGAGGCAGGCGCATTGGGGCTGCAGGATACCACAATCCTGAGTTCCTGTAAGATGGCGTGGCTGTTTAGAAGGGAACAGCCTCCGTGGAAGTTGTAGGAAATAACGGGCAGCAAATGAGGCTCGGCCAGGGCTGGAGAGGAAGGAAAGGAGCAGCACCAGGACCTGGAGCCCAGGGTGCAGGAGGGTGCTGCCCGGCTGTCAGCTGAGGCTCTCTCTGCGCCAGGTGCTGAGCTGTCCACCACTGCTCCCAGCAGCCAGTTTTGGGGGGAAGGGGTATGCCCTCCTTTCAAAGATGAGGAAACTGAGGCTCACAGAGGAGTCCCTAGCGACTTGCCCCAGGTCCCCATATTTAATCACATGACTGTACTTCCTCGGCCACTGGGATCTCAGGAAAGTGAACAATCTTCTCAGGGCCGCATACAGTCTGCTGGGCAGCCACTGGGGGACCCCAGACTGTGCTAATGGGGGACGAGTGGGCGCCCATTCCAGCCAGGCGCCAGGGCACGGGTCACGCGATCCATGAGCCGGCCTTGTGTACCCACGCAGAGCAGGGAGCATAAAGGGGTGATTATGACCCAGGACTGCGAAGCGCACAGGCTCCGTCACCCGCCCAGGCGGGGTCTCCTGGGGCCTGAGGATGCCCAGGGCCTCTCTGCCCCACCTGAGGGTTCATCCTGCACAACTCTGACCCTCAGGAGACGTCCCATGGCCTACGGCCCGGGGAGGGGAAGGTTGGTGATGCTAGCAGTGGGGCCGGGGACACCTGGTGCTGGACCCCCCACCCTCCACCCTCACACCCACCCCCTACACTTCTCCCTCCCCACCGCCTCCCTTCTGGGCCAGGAGACTTTCCTCAGGACAAAGCCCCAAAATTTCCCAGGGCAGGAGCTGGGCCTCGCTGGGTAACTGTGCCCCCAAAGCGCCCAGCAGGGTCCAAGCTCTCGCTCTGAGTCACAGGTGGGCCTCCACGCCCCCCACTGGGAAACACTCAGTGTTAGGCCAGCCCCACCACCTTCCCAGAACTGGGGCGAGGGAACTGCCTTTAATGGACTATGGATCTGCATTAGGGGCTGCCCCAAGAATAGGAGCAAAAGGGCGAGCAGACAGGGAGCCAGCCCCAGAGCGGGGGTCAGGACCCCAGCTGGATGTCCCCGTGTGCCAAGCCCTCTGACATGCTCCTAGAGCTCCCTTCTGTTCGACAGAGGAGGAAACGGAAGCCCAGAGAGGGGCTGCTGCTTGCCAAGGCTCACCCAGCACGGCAGGGGCTGGGCTGGGGTTCGAAGTCTGAGACTGGTTCCCATTCAAACCCAGAGCCTGCACTGCCCGAGGGCCCAGGCTGCCAGGCTCGCTCCTAACCAGCACGTCCCCTGCCTTCACAGAGGAGCTCGAGATACCAAGATCTTGGCGCACCCCTACCCTCCAGGGCTCCCCAGCTCCTCTACTCAGCGTCCTGGGACCTTCCCAAAGGCTACAACTGTGGTCTGCCTGGAGCCTCTGGGCCTTTCTTAACCGAGTCCCTCGAACAGGTACCTCCTTCCCCAGTGGTCCACCTGTCCACTCATCCTTGAAGCTGAAGCCACAGACCCCCCCACCCCCACCCCGAGACCCTTCCTCAGCTCAGCTCTGACCCATACCCCTGCAGCTGGGAGTGGCTGTGTCTGCTCTGAAACCTCCCACGGGTCTCATCTACGTCCATTAAAATCCAGAACTGCTGGCCCCCTCAGGTTGCACCCCAGGGCCTTGCTTGCCCCCTTGCCCTCCTCACTGGCTTCTGGTTCACACAGGGGTATTTGTGTCTGCTGTTCCTTTCCCCAGCCCATCCTTCCTCCTATCCCGTCAAACCTCAGCCTTCACACTTATCATTAGGTCTCGGCTGAGCTGTCCCTTCCTCCAGGAAGCCCTCCCGAACACCCCAGCCGGGATCAGGACCTATGCTGGGCTTCTCCAGGACCCTGTGTCTCCCCGCACAGCTCTGCTCCCGCCATGGGCCTTCATCCTCCGGGATGGGAGCCTTCTCCCCACCCTGAGAATGTGCAAGGCCCCCGCACAGACTGGATGCCTACTGCGCATCTGGCCCCACGTGGCCCTTTACCCACATCATTCTTGGGGTCACCTCCATTGCAGAAGTGAAAACTGAGGTAAGAGGGAGACACTGCAGACAGGGGAGGCCAATACAAACACGCCGCCAGCTGCAACTACATCTGCTCTGTCAACTGGAGCCTAAGGGGTAGAAGTGAGACTCGAGGGGGGGCAGGCAGGACATGGGGGGCTGGGCCCCTGGCGGGAGAACTGCAGGAAGTTCCTCTGAAGAGTGGCCCAGGACTAAGAAGAACTTTGGGAAGCAGGACTCTCAGGCAATAAAAGGCTTGCTGAGGCAGAGGTTTGGTCGGCCGATAATGGGAGGTACCAAAGCTTGGAGCTTGGGGTCATTAATGGGGGGTGAGAAGGTGGGTGCTGATGTGCTTGCCCTGACCCCCCCAGTTTGTTAAAGTCCCAACAAGACACAGTGTCGACCTGGGATCCACAGGCCAGAAGGGCGCAGGGACAAATGGAGAAACTTTCCGTGAGGTTTAGGGGTGACTAAGAGCAGAGATCTCAGTCACATTTCCCCCCACCTCCCCCACCCCCATGGTCCAGCCGCCTCCTCCAAGGTCCAGGGTCCCTGAGGAAGGATGCAGAAGCCCCCCAGCAAAGAGCCCTGGGCTGGCAGCTAAGGCTGCCCCGCCTGGCTCCGCCTCCAGGAGGTGGCGGGGGAGGAAGGGCTGGGGGCCAGTCGGGGGAGGGGACCCTGCGGAGCATAACGGTCAGGAGTTTTCCAAAGTGAGAGGGGCAGCCTGAATGGGGGCGCACCTGGCAGGGTGGGCTAGAGCTGTCTCTGGAGCTTGGCTGGGCCAGGCCCGTGCGGGAGGGAGTGAGTGGGGAAGGCGAGTACCCCCTTCCCTCCCGGGAGCCTGGAGGGGGGTGCAAGGAGGGAAACAAAGCCCAGCACAGACTGGCCCTAGAGGTGGAGGAGATTCCCAGGTGCACTCACCCCGCGGCTCGGCTCAGAGATCGGGGTGCCCCGCTGCAGCCGGTCCCCCGGCCCCGCGTCCACTCTGAGCGGCGTCCACTCTGAGCGCTAGCGCCGCGCGCGCAGGAGAGGCCGCGGCCCTAAGAGCTCGGCCTGGGGGCGGGGCCGAGGGTGGGGCTCCGGACGGAAGTGGGGCGGGGGAGCCCCATCAGGGGGCCCTGGAAGCCTCCAAGGGGTTCCTGTGTGCGGAAAGCCTTCAAGAGGGTACTATGCCCCCCCCCATCACATGCATGAGAGAACACCCTGAGACACCCTCCCCTTTGGAAATCTGATGACAGAGGGAACCCCTATCCTGCTCCCCCCCCTTCCAGGTGCTGATCGTGGCCATGGCAACGGATGAAGGGACTGGAAGCCCAAACAGCAGAGGGCTCCCCAAACACACCCAAATACTGGAGGTCGGATAAGGGGCAGAAAGAGCCCCATCCAGTCTGAGCTGGATGGCAGAGGCCGCGCCCCCACAGACACAGAACGCCCCAGAGGGTGGGGGAGGGGTGCAGGCACAAAGAGGCTGCCCCCCCCCTTAGTTGGGGTCTGGGGGGGATGAATGGGGGCACGGTGGCAGAGGCCCCCACCTTGGGCACAACCCTGAGGAAGGGGCGGAGAGCGCAGGCCCAGATTGGAAACAGATGGGGCCACCATGCCAGGCCGGAGACACCCGATCCACAGGGAGGGGTGGGTGGGAAGGAGGGGGGAGGGAGGGGCGGCCCCTCCCCGGCAGCCAATCCCGGCAGTGCTGCGGCCCTGGTGCGGGTTTGAAAACTCCAGGGCTGAGATGGGGAACGCTGGAGGCCCCTGGGGTTCGGGGAGCTAGGAGAGGCGTTTGGAGAGGGGCGGAGACCGTGATGGAGAGCCCAGGGCCGCCGCAGGGGGCTGGCTCCCCATCTGCTCCCTCCCGGCCCGGGCGAAAATGCCTGGCTCCACCTTTAGCGCTCAGGATGCCTCCCACAGCTCACAGGTATTGGGCGCCTGGTGTATATACTAAGTGCTGTGCCTGCTCACCCCACCCAACATCACCCCCATTTTCCAAAGGGGTTAGCGGAGGAATAGAGAGGTTTATTGCCCAAGGTCACAAAGAGCAGGGACTGGAACCAAGGTTTGGGTCCAGAGGCTGAGCCCTTACCCACAATGCGGCAGGAGTGGCCGGAGGGTTGGGGGAGGAGAAATGGACAAGTTGCTACATATTTAAAGCGTCCAGGGACACAGCAGTGCTGGACAGAGACGGCCCCACCCTCAATAAGCTCACTGCACAGTGGGGCAAAGGACAGCTTTGATCGGGACACGCAGGCAGCTGTGGGAGCTCAGGAGGCCCTGATAAAGGTTCAGGGGCAATTCACTTCCCAGGTGGCCTATCCATGCTCTGCTATGGCTGCCTTAGAGGGTCCATTCCCCACCTCTCCTGGGTAATCTGCCCCTTTCCCAACCTGTGTTCTCCCGTCTGCAAAACAGAGTGTATGATGCCACCTCCCCCTGCACTGGGAAGGCCTCCCCTGGAGTTCCCAAAGCCCCGAGCAGCGCACAGTAGGTTCTCTGTGAATGTCTGGATGTGGGCTCTATACAGAACACACAGTAGGTGCTGCTAAACACAAGATACTGCAATATCTCCCCTCCCCACAGCCCAACTATGAAATGCACACAGTAGGTTCTTTATGAGGTGCTACACTTGGCACCTCAGCACCACATGACGCACACAGGAGGTGCTCTGTGTCAACATGGATGTGAAATCATGCAGTGTAACCTCCTCCTGCTTGGCAGAGTACACCGTGGGCCCTTAGGAAATGCCACCAGGAGCATGGTGGGTGCTTTGCTTGCATGTGCAGACTGATGGGCCAGACACAGGGCTCATACACACTCAGGAATGAAGCCACACTCGCCCACGTGACCTCAAGGAAGAACCTGTTTTCCCAGCTTTATTAAGAACCAGGCCCACAACAGGCGCTCAATGAATCGAGATGTCGGGGCGCCTGGGGCAGAAGTGCCTGTCTCTGGGCTGTCCAGGCCCCAGGGGATGGTGGCTGAAGCCCTGCCACGCCCTCTCTCGCAGTCCTGCCCTCTCTGGGCCTCTTGCCCATGTCTCCTTGGAGATGACCTCTTGCCTCCATGCATGGCAGTGACCACAGGGGCTGGGAACACAGCCACCTTCGAAGTAAGGGTAGGAGCGAGCCGGGTGAGGAATGATGCCTGCCTCTGGCCTACCCCAGTGGGGTGACTCCATCCACACAGCAACCTGAATATCCCCATCACAGCTCTAATCACCCTATTCTTTAACTGCCTGGTCCCAGGCCTGCCTCTGCCACCAGACTGACCTCTGAGGGCAGGGCAGGGTCTCTGTCTTGATCAGAGCACACAGCCCGAACTGGGTCCCCAGCACCCAGCAGAGGGCCTGCATGGAACACAGCAGGTTCTCAGCAAACCTTCCCATGAACAGCCAGGACCCTCCTCAACCAGGAGGACCCACTCCAATCTTATTCTCCCCAGGGGCCACAGTACATGGCACCCTCGTCACAGGCATCTTCACCCACCTTCTTGTTTTCTTTTTTCACGCACCCTTTTAAAATAAAAATTTATGAGTACCTACTGTAATAAGCCATGACTGGTTTGAGGCACTAGGGACATAGCAGTGACTAAGTCTGACAAAGATCCTTGCCCTCATGGAGCTGATGTTCTAGCGAGGGCAATGGAAGGGAAACAGAAGAAATAAAATACACCAAGTATCAGTCAGCAGTAAGTGCTATGAAGATGGACAAAGTGGGGGAGAAGGGGGCGGAGGGAGAGAGGATTTCAGTCTAAAACACGGTCAGGGAGTAAGGAAGTGACATTCTACCAAAGATGTGAAGGAAGTGAAAGAATGTGAAAGAGGTATGGATGCTTGGAGGAAGTGCAATAGGGGAGGGTATAGCACATGCAAAGGTCCCGGGACAGGACCATGTGTGGCTGGTGGAGGAACAGGGAGGAGGAGGCGTGTGCAGCTGGAGCAGTGAGTGTGGGGATGGGGGGGGGGGGACAAAGGGAGGAGATGAGGGCAAGGAGGGGTACAGGGGAGGAGCAGGACCTGACTCAAGTGCTCACAGGAGCCCTCTGTCCACTCCAAAGCCACTATCCCAGGTTAGGGGGGGTCAAAGGGGAGGTGATTGCACATATTCAGGCCAGCAATGAGGGGGCTGAATCAGCTGGAAGCACAGGAAGGGAGCAGGGGAGGAGTGAGCACATTCTGGAGAGATGGAGAAGGCAGAGCCAACAGAATTTTCTAAAGGACTAGTTGTGAGGCATAAATTAAAGCAGGGACGCAAGGACAACTCCAGGGTTTGGGGCCTGACCAGCATGAAGGTTAAGAGCTGCCACCTCGAGGAAGCCCTCCCTGACTGCTTGGCCCTCCCACTGCTCTTGAGGGCTGACCCCAGGAGCTCCTGAATGCTCAGTTATGTCCTCTATATACACCCAGGAGGAACTGTCCTTGGGGAGAAGCATGGGGCTTGATCACGTCAGCCCCTGCAGCTGCATTTGGGGGGGGTAATTTTTTTTTCAAAATAACTTTTCTTCTAATTATAAAATAGGCGCGCGCAGCAGAAAATTTAGAGAAAATCAGCATAAAGAAGAATA
This sequence comes from Lasiurus cinereus, assembly GCA_011751065.1. Classification (NCBI taxonomy): domain Eukaryota; kingdom Metazoa; phylum Chordata; class Mammalia; order Chiroptera; family Vespertilionidae; genus Lasiurus; species Lasiurus cinereus. Next base: position 8,683,250 of record JAAGEH010000343.1, on the reverse strand, counting down.
TAAAAATTGCCCACATTGCACGCCTCTCCTGGAGAGCATGTGGTCATTTTCACTCATTCTTTCCACAAACATGTATTGAGTACCTACTGTGTGCCAAGCCAGTGGGGACACAGCAGTAGGCATGATAAAGCCAGCACCCCTGCCCTCAAGACAAGTGAGGAAGACAGACACACCAACGTTGTCAGGAGCATTATGCCGGTCAGTGCTAAGAGATCCCAACAACAACAACAATTGCACAGTGAGGCTCTAGACGCCTGGAGGGGCCCAGGGGACTTCTCAGAGGACCTGGTGAAGTCAGCAAATCGGACATACAAGCACCTAGGGAACAGACTTTCAGGCAGGAGAAACAGCAAGTGCAAAGGTCCTGAGGCCAACTGTGTCCTTCTAATCTTCTATGTGTGCAAATTGGTACTTCCCTTTGAAAATGGAGATCACCATTATAAGACCATTTATTTATCTGTGTCCAACCCACAGAGTTCAACCAGTTCCTACTTGTTCTACATGACAAACAACACAGAGAGGGACATCCACATATGAACCCATGGCCTGTCACTTCCTGCACAAAAGTTCCAACCAATAAGTCTCTGCTGAATGTCCTACAGCCTTTGACACCCACCCTGAGGGGGGACCCTCAGGCAAAGCCACACACACCTAGGTAGGAAAACACACACACACACACACACACACACACACACACACACACACTCTCTCTCTCTCTCTCTCTCTCTCATTTCTCTCCCAATCTGTCCCATTGTCCTCACATTTGGAGCCAAAATCCCTCAAAGTTTCATTTACAGGCAACTGCCAAACGCCACCCTCTTGGGATCCAGAGTGAGAGAGAAACTGGTTGGGCAGCTTCCTTTCCCAGCACAGTATCCATGACCTGGGGCAGTAAGCGTGTGCCAACCAGCCAGGAGCCTACTTCACCCACACTCGCATCACGGTCCTGGCGCCCTCTCTGCCTGCTCGCTACCCCGCAGTGGGCACACTGCCCACGGCAGACATGTCCCAGCTCCTCGGCTGCCTTTTTCACCTGCCGGTTCCCCAGGCCCAGCTGCCTTCCTCTCCTTCCAGAGAAATCCAGGATGCCTTCAGGTGCAGCTGGATCCAGATGCACCTGCTCTTCCCATGTGCTCCCCTCTCAGCGGATGGCAGTTCCATCCTTCCAGAGGCTCAGGCTAGAGCCTTGGGGCCAGCAGATGCTCCTCCCCTCATCTGCTCTGCACACGCTGCTGGTCTGGAAATAACTACTCCCAAGTCTCCCTCTTCCACTTCTACAAACTTGTCCATCTGTCTCCATGTGCCTTCTTCGTCTAGTCTCCATGACTGCCTGCCTGGAGTCACCTCCACCCTGGTCCTCCAGCTCTTGCCTCACTCCCCCCAGTCTGTGCTACCCACCGGAGCCAGGGGGTGCTGAGTCAGGTCCTGGGTCCCGTCCCTCCTCTGCCCACAGCCCTCCACGGCTCCCACCTCCTTTTCAGATAAAAGCCCAAGCCCTCCCCATAGCCCACAAGGCCCTGAACCATCTGCCCCATCCCCTCCTCCCTCTCCCTTTCTCCTTTGCTCACTACACTCCAGCCACACGGCCTCCTCTGCTCCTCCCACATGCCAGCCACAGGCCTGCCTCAGGGCCATTGTACAGGCTATTCCCTTTGCCCAAAACACCCTTCCTCCACATGTTCATGGCCGTTTCCTTCTCACCATTCAGGTCGCCCTCAAGCATCACTTCCTCACAGGCACCCCAACTGACCCCACTGCCATGCAGGCAGCACCCCCATCACCCTTTATCACACCTTCCTCTATTTTTCACTGTTTAGGCACTTGTTTTCGTCTAAAATTACAGGGTGGGGTAAAAGTAGATTTAGAGCTTGTGAGTAGGGGAAAGTTTACTATATGTATTACTATGTATTAATTATTGCATTAGTATTCTCCACCTGAACAACTGAAAACCTACTCCTGCCTTTCCCTGTATGTATTCCTTGTTTATTGTCGAGATCAGCACTCTCCAGCAGGGAACCAACAGCCACGTTTGACTAGTTAAATAAAATTAAACAAAATTCAAGATGTAGTTCCTCAGTCACACCGGCTGAGCTTCCTGCATATGAATGAGGCCCCATGGCCATGGGACTGGTGCAGATTTAGTGCTCTTTTTTTAAAAATATATATACGTTTTTATTTCTTTTAGAGAGAGAGGAAGGGAGAAGGGGAGAGAGAGAGAAACACTGATCAGCTGCCTCTGGCCCCACCCCTACCGGGGATCAAGTCTGAAACCAGAGCAAGTGCCCTGAACCGTGACCCCTCAGTGCCTGGGACAGCGCTCCATCAACCAGCAGCACCTGCCCAGGTGACACAGTGCATTTCTGCCATTACAGAAAGTGCTATGGACGGCTCTCTCGGAGACCGGTCTATCTGACTTGCCACCCAGGTGCTCTCTGGGGGCTGCTACTCCAGGCCCAAGGGCAGAAATTTGTAAAAAGCTGCCCTGGCCAGCGGCAGACTCCCAGACTCCTTGCTGCAGCCCAGCATCATCATACTGACCCCGCCAGAAGCAGAGACGGGGGAGGGGGAAAGGCCCAGGGCCCCTGCCAGGCATGGCCCTCTAGGTTGGGGCCCCCACCAGGCCCACCACCATTTCCCACGTTGAGCCACCTGTGGCCGCTTCCATGGCTCTGGCCAAATGCTCTCTGCAACGTGCCTCCACAATCAGCAGCTCCCCAATGATAGCTGGAGCTCTCTCAACGCCCCCCACCTTGCACAGGCCTTCTACCACATCCCAACACCCTCAATATTATATAGCCGGCTTATGCCTTCCCCTTAAGCCCGTGATTTGCAGCTAGAATTTTGAAAACATGCAATACCTGACTAATTTAGTCAGAGGCATTGACCTCTCTCCCTTAGATTATTAAATGAAAAACCGACAACAGGCAAAACAACAGGTATGGTGTGAGAATGGCCTGTCTTAAACCATAAATACAATGAGTGCCAGATGATGATGATCTCTGAACGCATAATAATCTGGCCACTCAGTGTATATCCAATATAATAAAAGGCTAATATGCAAATTGTCCCCTCCACCAGGAGTTCAACCAGCAGGCAGGCCAGCCAACCGCCATGTCCCCTGCCCCTGGCCAGGCTGGCCAGACCCCACCCATGCACAAATTCATGCACTGGACCTCTCAATATATACTGAGTAGCCAGATTATTATGATCTCCAAATGCATAATAATCTGGCCACTCAGTGTATATAGGTCATACAATAGAGCCGCATCTTATTGGTCACATCATATAAGGTTATGTCCAATTGGTTAATTCTTAGTAATGGAAATCCTTAAACAAGCATAGATACTTGATTTTTTTTTTAAGTCACTTTGGAGTAATAAAAGGTAGGTTTTTGTTTTTTGGGGTGTTTTTTTTTTGTAAATCAATCAAAATTATTCCTGTTTTTTGTCAGACCAGCAAAACTATATATTTTTGGTGTACCATAGAATTTTAGGAATTAGGAATTAGTGCCATGAGATGAAAAGGATTGAAAATCACTGCCTTAACCTTATTTACTTTAGCAAAACTAGAAACCTACTCCATAATGCATGGCTCTCCCTGCCTAGCCTTGAAAGTGACCAGAGAAACTGTTACAGTGAAAATATGTACAGAGGTCTTCCATTTTCTCTGGCTACTATTGCCCAAGGCAGCAGCCTGAAAGGATCTGGTTACAAAGAGGTTGGATTGGCAGGTGTTGGTGTTAAAAATCGCCCTACACCTGAAACTCTCTCCTCGCCCTGTTCCAGATGAACCGCAAAGGGAGTCATCGCTAGTCTGTGCCACCGGACACTTCCTCAATGGGTCACCCCGAAACAGCCTCATTCTGGGGCAGCCCCACTTTAGAAATGACTGTCCACAGGAGACAGGAGGATAAGGTTCTTTTCCCAGCTCTGTCCCCGGTGAGCCACATGGTCCCTGAGCTATTTCCTGCCACTCTCTTGCCTCAGTTTCCCTACCAGCAGAGAGGAGAGGGAGATTGTTTGTTTTTTAGTGCCCAAAGCTGATTTTGCAGGTTCGAGGTCTTTGAAGAACAGGGAAATGGAGGGAAAGGCCAGTGAGGTCCCAGAGGCAAGGTGAGGTGGGGCCCGGTCTTGGTCACTCACTACTCACACCTCAGCATCTCCCCTGCACCAGGGGCTCTCCCGAGTTCTGGGGACACAGCTGGGACCAAAGCAGCAACCGCCCAGGGCTCTCCTCTAGGGAAGAAGAGTGACAGACACAGACAGCCAGGCCACGACGGGTGAGGAGCGCGTTCTGGGCAGAGGACGCAGCATATGCAAAGGCCCTGGGGTGGGACTGAACACACTAAGTCCTAGGGCAGTGATTCTCAACCTTTCTGATGCCGAGACCCTTGAATACAGTTCATGTTATAGTGACCTCCAACCATAAAATTGTTTTCATAGCTACTTCATAACTGTAATTTTGCTACTGTTATGAATCATAATGTAAATATCTGTTTTCTGATGGTCTTAGCAACGACCCACAGGTTGAGAACCGCTGCTGTAGAGCCTAAGACCATCGGAAAACACAGATATTTACATTATGATTCATTAACAGTAGCAAAATTACAGTTATGAAGTAGCCATGAAAACAATGTTATGGCCGGGGTCACCACAACATGAGGAACTATATTAAAGGGTCGTGGCATCAGAAAGGTTGAGAACCACGGCTCTCGGGAAAGAGAGGTGGCTGGTAGCTGAGAAACGGGACTAGAGGGGTAAGGGATTACAGAGCGTTTCGGTTGAGCAATGAATACACGTGAGGCGTGAACAATCATCACACTCCTGTAACCAGTTCCTTTCACACCCCACCTGCATTAAGAGAGCCCCTGCACCCCAGGCTCCAGGCTGAGCGCTAGGGACACAGAGTGGCCCAGGCAGCCCCAGCCCATCTTAAGGGGCTCACCGGCCTGTGGGGGCGGGACCCAGGGGCTCCAGCAGCTGAAGATCAGATCTGGGATGGGGGAATTCCTCTGGCCTGCGAAGGGGGCCGGCTTCCAAGAGGAGGGGATATGTACGATGTGAAGAAAGAGAAATGGGGAGAGGAGACCGAAGCAGCACTGGACAAACTGGAAGAGGTGAAAATAGGACCCTCGGGCCAAGTGCCTGCCACATCCCACAGATGACAAGATAGGGACTAGGGAGCCGGCTGCTGGGGTGGTGGACCTGCTGTGTGAGCCCAGGTGCAATTACAAACCTTCACCTCCCAGAGCTCTCAAGTCCAGGGAGAAGGTGACGCCTTTAGGCAGGAGTATGGATTTGAACCCAACCCTGTCTTCCCCCCAAACCTAAAAATGTTCTTTAAGCACTTAGTGTGGGCAAAGCACTCAAAACTGAGTCAGGCACACAGTAGGTGCTCGAGGAACACTGGTTATTATTCCTATCTCTTCCTGAAAGCCAGGCCCCCACACACAAACAGCTCATCGAATCCCCTCAATGAATAATATTACCCCCACACACATACACTTTTTCAGTTGGGGAAACTGAGGCACAGAGGCTGAGCCCAAATGCTCACCACTAATAAGGGACAGAGCTGGGGCCCGAATCGAAGCTGGTTCTTAACTCTTCCCCCAACCACTCATCTGAGCCTCCGTTTCCCATCCTCAGCCCTCACCAACCACCCTGCTTCCTCACCAACCACCCTGCTTCACCGGGAGGTAACAGTCCCAGAGTCCATGGCACCTCACACCGAGCCCCTCTGCGACTCACAGCTGCATAGGGTCAGGCGCTGGCAGCCACCTGGAGGCAGAAGGATGGACCACTGGCTCCCAAATGTCTTTTTATGATGATTATTTATTAATTATTCCCTGCAGCTGCCCCGGCACTGGGAGCCACAGGCAGCACCGGCCGGGCAAGGGCAGTGCCCCGATGAGGACAGTGTGTGGGCTCAGCAATGGCCCCAGGAAGACTCCGTGCCAGGCCTTTGCACTCTCTATCCCCCTGCCCAAACCCTGTTCTCCCCAGACACCCACTGGCTCCCCCCCTCACCCTCTCTGTTCAGATGCCACACTTTCAACCAGGGCTCCCAGGCCCCCTCTTCAAACCCTACCCTCCACTCTCGCATTTCCCTTCTCTGATTTTTCTTTCCCAGAGCAGTGCACCACCCTGACATGGGATGTGGTCTTTCTTCTGTGCTTTCTTCATTCTCCGTTCCCTCCCCCACTAAATTGTAAGCTGCAAGACGATAGGGTACTTATTCTGTTACAGTACCCGTGCCTGCCTGGCCAGTGCGGCTTAGTTGACTGGGTGTTGTCCCCCTGCACCAAAAGGTTGCCAAGGTCAGGCACATGCCCGGGTTGCGGGCTTGATCCCCGGTAGGGGGCGTGCAAGAGGCAACCGATCAATGATTCTCATCACTGATGTTTCTATCTTGCTCTCCCTCTCCCTTCCTTTCTGAATATATATATATATATATATATATATATATATAGTCCAGCCTCATACACACACACACACACACACATATACTACAGGCCCAGTGCATGAAATCATGCTTCCGCCCATCTCAGGGCCATCTTCCGCCCATCCAGGGCCATCTCAGCCTGGAGCCTGGGGTGCAGGGCCTCTCTTAATGCAGGTGGGGTGTGAAAGGCTAGACCCATTTATGACACGCACCCATTGCTCAGCCAAGGCCATGCTGAATCTCTGCATCCATGCCCCCCCCCGCCAGCCCTGGAGGAAGCATTTGTCTCTCTCTCCCTGCTGAGAGGTGTAGGGATGTTTTCACATTCCCTTTGAGCTTGCAAACAACACCTCCAGAAATGTATCTGATAGACACGTTCTCCTGAAATGACACACTAGACAGTCCTCACCCCTGAAATGACACACGTTGAAAAATCCTCACAGCAAGACTTGAAATAACTTAAGTGCCCATTAATAATGGATCCGTTAACTACACGGCAGTCCAAGGGACCAAATAGTGCCACAAAAACATTAGTATTTCTTAGTATCAGGAGATCAGTGTCACAGCTGTGAAAAGGAATGGGGTTTTTCTCAGTGGTTTGAGCATCAGCCCTGGGACTGATTCCAGTCAAGAGCACATACCTCGGGGATACAGGCTCAATCCTTGGCCCCAGTCCTGGGTGCATGCAGGAAGTAATCAGTCGATGTCTCTCACATCAATGACTCTCTCTCTCTCTCTCTTCCCCTTCCTTTCACTCTCTAAAAAAATCAATGGGGAAAATATCCTTGGAATGTGGAGGCTAGAGGGACAATTACGAAGTTACTTGGTAAGGCACGGTATTTTTAAGTGGGGGAAGAAAACACCAAGGTACAGAACAGCATGTGAAGGACGCTACCCTTTGGCTAAACAAAGGAGTGTAAATCTACCCGCCCACTGAATGCTCGCAGAAGAGCTCTACATAACCGCACTGTCCAAGACGGTAGCCATGACTGCAAGTGTCTGCTTATATTGAAATGAAATAAAACGGAATACAATTTAAGATCCAAGTCCTCAGTTGCACTAGACACATTTCCAATGCGTACGAGGACATCTGGCTAGTGGCTATTTTATTGAAAAGTACAGCATTTCTATCACTGCGCAAAAGTTCTACCGGACCCATGCAGAACCGGGTGCAAGCCACACACCCCAGGCCAAATAAAACTTTATTGGCACATGGCCACGCCCATTCACCTGGCTCCTGGCTCTGGCTGCCTTCTTGCCACAGTGGCAGAGTTGAGTGGTAGAGACAGGACTCTCCACCGCAAATGGCTGAAAAGATTTTACTATCTGGCCCTTCACAGAAAAAACGTACTGACTTCTGTTTCTGGGGAAGGAGCGGGGGAGAGAATGGAGGACGGGGACGCGGGGCGTGGAGACAGCAGAGGCATTCCACTGTGCACTCGTCTGCATCTCAACTGTGCCCCATGCATATGCATCATGTGGCCAGAAACATACACTGAAAATTAAAGACGTTGCAAAGTGGAGGTGCGTCTTCATTTTCCTGCCGCTGGTGTTCTGGGCATAACCAAGCTCCAGACAATTTTGCCAGGAGTGGGCAAAAAAATGGTTATCTCATTGTTTTAATTCACATCTCCTGGGAATCTTTAAAACAAAGATAAATGTCCAACCCCAGATTCCTAAGGAGCAGAGGGCAGGGACCCAATCCATCTCCTCTGCCGCAGCGTCCCCAGCATCCGTTCGGGGTCAAGTAAACAGTGGAAGCCCAGGAAGTGGGCATGAGGACGGAGGGAACTGGGCCCAGGCACAGGCCCGCCGCCGTACAAGGCCCGGGATTGTTGGGGCTGGCGGTGGGCATGGAATGCCAACCCATGCTTCCCCGAGGCTGTGTCGCCAATGGACACGGGGCCAGCCTGGCTCCTGGGCGGGAGCCTGTGCCCAGCCCTCCTGGGCAGAGTGTGCAGCAGAGGGGGGAACGGGCAGGGTGGCCGGGGGCCTGCAGCCGCTGCGGGGAAGGAGCCTCAGGCTCCAGACCTGGAGAGAAATTATATATTCATCAGAATCTTAAACAAAAGCCCCACAGCCGCCTGTCAGCCAGGCTCTGGCTTTTATGGTAATCGGCGATGAATTACCCACAATGCCCAGCCAAGCGCAAGTGGTTCTTGGCCCGGATCCTAAGCTAATTTTTATATGTTCGTGTGTATATAATTTCCCTCCCTCCCTCACATTCCTCTTCCGTCATTAGTGGGATGGTGGGGAGGCGGGGGGACACAGAGGAAACCCTGGGTGTAAGGCAGGGGGTGCTCAGGTCCCTCAGGCCCACCTGGCACCAGCCCCTGGGCCCAGAGCACGTGGAGGTTGGAGTGCAGCGCCACGCGGGGGCCAAGGGGAGCCAGAAGCCACCAAGAACTGAAGTGGGAACCCAGGGAGTGGAAGACACACAGCAAAGAAGGAAAATGGGGAGCCAAGAGGGAAAGGGTGGGAGCACAGGCCCAGGAGTGGGCCGAACCCCTGCCACGTGCTGTGTGGCCTGGGGCAAGTGTCTTAACCTCTCTGGGCTTCAGCCTCCTGGTCTGCACACCAGGACCCGTCTAGGTCCCTAAATGGAGGCCTCCGGGAGTCTCTGAATTTCTGTCCCAAGAGCCCCAGCAGAGTCTGGAGTTGGCAAAGTCCCAACGCAAGACCCGTCCAACCCCAAAGGTACAGCTGGGCGCGGATTTGTGCCCAGGCTGAGAAAAGAACCTGCCTGGCCCAGGGCACCGGCCCGTCACATGCACCACTGCAAGAGGCCCACCCCCAGCCTCCACAGCCCCTCCGCCTCCTGGGGACCTTGGTGGCTGTCCTGTAACCTCGGGGTCCCCTGCCTGCCCCTCTTTCCGTGTAGATGCTCAGGCCTAAGATCGAAGTCATCCTTATTCCTTTCAATCCCACCCTCCTCCAAACACTTGGCCGATCCCACTGGCTTTTGTGAAAAATCCTTCCAGAATCCATGCGCTTACTCCCCCTCTTCTGCCTCCATCTGGCTCAGCCCCCATCACCTCCCACTTGTTCTAGTGCAGTCACCCCCGCGCCAGTCCCCCGGATTCTGCCCTTGCCCCCATGGTCTGTCCTCCCTGCGGTGGTAAAAATACACCTGAGGACACCTGAGCCCAGTCCCCTCCCTTCTCTGCCATAGCCATCCAGGGCTCCTCCTCCTTCCAGCTAAAAGCCCAGGCCTGCCCGCAGACCACAAGGCCCGGCAGGACCTGCCCCACCCTCCCCTCCCTCTCTCCGCCTCACTGGCTCTGTGCCAGGGTCACAGGCTTCCTCGCGGTTCTTAGGACCCAGGCAAAGTGCAGCCTCCGGAACCTTTCCTCCAGAACTCCACTTTGTCTACCTCTTCCCCTCCTGTGAGTCTGGACTCAAAGATCACCTCCTCGGAGGGCTGCCTTGATTCAGTAGCTACAATAGCCCCTCCTCAACACCCACCCCCTCCCCTGGCTTCATTCTCCTTAAAAGCTTGGCATACAGCCGAAACCGGTTTGGCTCAGGGGATAGAGCGTCGGCCTGCGGACTGAAAGGTCCCAGGTCTGATTCCGGTCAAGGGCATGTACCTTGGTTGCGGGCACATCTCCAGTAGGGGGTGTGCAGGAGGCAGCTGATCGATGTTTCTAACTCTCTCTCTCCCTTCCTCTCTGTAAAAAAAAAAATAAAAAAAAAAATCAATAAAATATATTTTAAAAAAAAGAAAAAGCATGGCATACAGTAGGTCCTGAATAAACGCTTAGCCTACTGATTTGTGTATTGTCCTTCTCCCTGCTACACTCCAGGAGGAATGGGTGTTCCCCTCTGTCTTCAGCACCACGCTGTTCTCCGGTCCGGCACACAGGAGGTGCTCGCTAAGTCTCCACAGGCGAATCCAGACTGCCCCTCCACCCCCACCCCGGGGCCTGGGCCCAGAAAGAGCACTTCGGTGGCTTTCGCAACACTCCGAAGCTTTTCTCAGGGTCCAACAGAAAAAAATTAGAACTGAACCGTCCCCAGAGGAATGGGGGAGGGAGGGCAGGGCAGCGGCCCAGGCTCAGTGGCAGCAGCCAGAGAAGGAAGAAACACATGCCTGTCCCACACCGAGCTGCCACAGGAGGCCTGCACTGGCGCACGGTGACCGGGCAGAGACGGTAAACACGCTTTGTTGATGACCGGGAGAGAGCCAGCGAATGCTCGTGTGGACGAAGGACATGTGGAAAAGGGAGAAGCACAGAGATGCCTGAGCTAATGCCAAGATCAGAGGAGCAGTGATACAAGCTGCTAGTATGTAAGACCATGCACGGTGGGCTGGGCTCTGTTCAAAGGGCTTCCCTCCCACATACCTCCTCACCCGATTATCTCCATTTTACAGATGAGGAGGCAGATATTCAGAGAGGTCAGGACGCTTGCCGGAGATCACACAGCTCAGACATGGCAGAACGGGGTATGCGGCGGCAATGCCCCCTAGCAGCCAAGCGCCATGCTCGCTCGGTACGTAGTAGGTGCCCAATAAATGCCACGGATGCCCCAGGGCCAAGTGAGCTGAGGTGGACCTGGTGGGAGCTGTTGAGCCGTCAGTCAGGGGCTTGTTGGGGAGGGGAGGGGAGGGGAGGGGAGGAGAGGCTCCAGCAAGCAACGCAAACACAGAGGGAACTGGGCCTCGGGGAGCAAGGCCTGGCTCGGAGGATAACAATTGCCTGCCAGTCTCATTTCCTCCTGTGACGGAGATGGGCAGGCCTGGCCCGGGCCTGAGGCTGGCGTGGAGCCAGAGTCAGCGGGGACCTTCCCCACCTGTCACCCGTGATGTGTTCATCAAGAGCAAAGGAAATGTCATAACCATCTGGGGTGGGTGGCAGGAGGGGGCGTGAGGGGGCAAGTCTTGGGTGGGGAGAGGCGAGCCTGGCCCGGGTGCAGGGCGGCCCCTCGCCAGCCTGTTTCCTCGCTGCCTCAGTTGGACCAACCTGCCATTTTAGCCTGTGTCTATGGAGAACCCCCCGGGGAGATGAGAGTTCAGTTCCAGGCTCGTCCCTTCCTGATGGTGTGACCTTCTGCAAACCATTTCCCACCTATGATCCTCGGTTTCCCCCTCTGTACCACGGGGTTGTCGCCCACTGGACTGGGACAACCTTCCCAAACCACTGACTTTACATTCGCAGCCAAGCTGAGTCTGAATTTTGGCCTCACCCCCTTCTAGCTCTATGGCCTCAGGCAAGTGAGTTCAGCAATCTGGGTCTGCTTTCCTTCTGTTTGCACCCCTGGATGGAGCCATGCCTGAAGGTGGTATAGTCTAGCACAAGCCTTCTCTATTACAAGAGCCAACCAACTCATCTGTTGTTGTTTTTTAATTGACAAAAAAGACACACACACACACACACACACACACACACAGAGAGAGAAAGAGAGAGAGAGAGGAGAAACATTGATTTGTTCTTCCACTTATTTGCACACTCATTAGCATTAGTTGATTCTTATATGTGCCTTGACCCAGGATCGAACTTATAACCCTGGTGTATCGGGATGACACCCTAACCAACTGAGCTACCAGGGCAGGGCCCAATCCACCTGCTTTTATACTCAAGTCAGTCTGATCTGGGCTTCTTCCCTTTCAGGCTGCATGCAGGCCCACTGTGTGTCTGAGGCTGAAGCCTCAGTAGTAGTGGGGTAGGAACGGAGGGTGTGAACCCTTGAGTTTACTGCTCAACAGTCAGCTTGTTGAAGGACTTCAGACAGACCCCAACCTCTGGGTCTCGGGTCTTTCAAAGCACAGTCACCTGAAAGCCACACCCACTCAGGTGTCATCATCCAGATCCGGGACACGGAACACCGACCACTTACATCTACTCCGACCACTTACGTCTACTCCGTGCTGGGCCCCGTGCGAGAGGCAAGATCCAACAACTGCACCATGAGGGCTTCACTCTGCACAGAAAGGGAAGTCTGCCAGCACTGTTCTCTCTCCCTTCAACACCCACCCTCCCCATGACCCAGCGAACTCCTCCTCAACTCCCACATCTCAGATCATCGGCCACCTCCTCCAGGAAGCCTTCCCTTCCTTTTCCACCCTTTCTGTTCCCCTCCCCCATCCCAGCTGCAGGCCTGGCAACTGCCATGCTTCGTTGAATTTAAAGTGCACAGTTATATTACTTACCAATAAGAGAGGGAGAAAAAAAAATACTGCCAATTAAATCGGACACGACTTGCTTATCACAGAGCATTATCATTTGACAGCTGCTAAAAGAGCTTTTCAAACTTCTTTGAGAACAGAGATTTTGATGACTTTTCTGTCCTGAACTAGTTACAAAATAGAAAGTAAAATACAAGGTTCGAGTTTCCCTAAATCTCCTCTGAACTGCTTTCCAACCCAGACTTGCCACTTTGGGGTTTTGTGCACGGCACCAGTCCCCGTGGTGCCAGGTCCCTGTAACCTAGCATCTCCCATGGGCAGCTGCCAACACCCCCTTGGAGGGATCCACAGAAGGTACCAGCGATAGCTGGGGCTCCTGCTGGCCATCACGTGGCCCGAGCGCTGTGGTTTGTCAGCTGACACTCTGGAGGCTACAGTGATCCAGGCAGGAATAGCCACTCTTGACTAAAGCTGCCTGGTGCACAGCAGGTGCTCAAAAAATATTCCTGCATGAGCAAACAAAAGTCACAGAGAATGAGAGTTGGGGGAGGCTGGGCACTGGTCACAAGTCACACAGCTAAGCAAGACCTCAGTGAGGGCAGACCCAGAACTGAGGTCTAGCATAACAGCCAGCTCTGCACTGCTCTGCAGGGCTCATAGCCCTTACAGTGTATTTTCCTGCTACAGAACAGGCTGGGACAGCCGGCAAACCTCTCCACTAAGCCTTTAAATGCATGGGGTTAGTCTATAAATTAGGGGAAAGTTGATGGCTGTTAAGGACTTGGGGAGCAAGCTGCACCCCATCCAGACCCAGCAGTGGGTTGGCTTGCCTGGCTACCCTGTCACTGTGCAACATCTGTGCAACATCTGTCAAATGGCTTCACCTCTCCAGGCCACGGCGTTTTCATCTGTCAAATGGGTATGAGTCTACCCCTCAAAGCTCCTAGGAAGATCAGACTCACAAAAAGTCTGCCTTCAAATTCTATCCCAAATCTTACCACTTCTCTTCCACCACCACCACCACCACCCCAGCCCCCCATCTTTCTCCACCTGGTCCAGTTCTATCATGGCCCACCTGGAAGAGCGCAGTCTCTTCTGCCCTGGTCCCGCCCCTCTGCCCTCAGCCCGCAAAGGCTGTCCTCCCCGACGCAGCCACCAGAGGGCGCATGTGAGCATCGGAGACAGGTCCCAACACTCCTCTGACCATATCCCTCTAGGGCTCCCACTTCCCAAGGGTTAAAAGCCCAAGTCCTCCTCAAAGCCCCCGAGACTGCCTCTCACTCACTCTGCCCCAGCCCATGGGCCACCTTACTGCTCCTCCAACATGCCAGGCATGGTCCTGCCAGATTTTTCATGGGCTACCCATCCCCTCTGCCCAGAACATTCTTCTCCCCCACGTATGCACCCGGTTCCCTCCCTCTCCCTCACCTGGCCTTTACTCAAACTGTCACCTCCTCAATGAAGCCCTCCCTACCATCCTGTTTAAAATGACAGCCCTCGCCGAGACCGGTTTGGCTCAGTGGATAGAGCGTCAGCTTGCGGACTGAAAGGTCCCAGGGTTCGATTCCGGTTGGGGGCATGTACCTTGCTGGCGGGCACATCTCCACAGTGGGGCGTGCAGGAGGCGGCTGATCGATGTCTCTCTCTCATCGATGTTTCTGACTTTCTATCTCTCTCCCTTCCTCTCTGTAAAAAAACAATAAAAAAATATTTTTTTTAAATGACAGCCCTCATCCCTCCACTCCCAAATCCATTTTTCCTTTGCTTCCTCTTATCACCATCTAACATGACACATGTTTTATTTTGCTTACTGTCTCTGTGATCAGAACACAAGCCTCACACAGCAAGCACTTCCTCGTCAGCCGGGTCCCCACCGACAGCACACCCAGCACACAGTAGGTGTCTGAGAGACCCCCTGGATGACTGAAGGCACAGATGTGGGGGAGGCAGTGGCAGCAGCTGAACCAGCCGCTGGACGAGCATCAGAAGCATCCACGCCTCCTCCAGCGGGGCCCTTCCTGTCCCCATTTCTGAGCCATCCCTGGACCCTGCCCTCTGCCCCCTTTCCTGAGCCTCAGCTCCAGCCGGAGCCATCCGGTGGCCCAGCACCTGCTGAGCACACACAGGAAGCAGAGGCCCCTGCACAGTGCCTGTAGCCTGGGCTGGGCATGCCCCTCCCGCCAGTTTAATCCCTGCCCTGGTGGAGAGGAGGACCTTGAGGTTGAGCCAGGAGAAGTATCCATCTCGCTGATCCCATTTCCAGGAAGAGCTGGCCCACAGAAGTTCCCAGATAAATATTTAGCAAATAAACATATTATTTACAAGCGCCCTCTCACCCTCACTCTGAGCCCAGTGCTGCTCTAAGGAGTTCACCCTCCGGAACTCACTGGATCCTGCCAAGGACCCTGGCAGGCTGGGGTCATCAGTATCCCCATTTTACAGATGGGGACAGTGAGGCCAGGAGAGGTGACATCACAGCAAATAAGGAATAGAGCTGGGACTTGAACCCAGGCCACCTGGTGCTAGAGTCCAGTTCCTAACCACTCATTCACACAGTCTCAATAAATGACAAGAATAAAACATAAGAAAATGCCTATAAATCCTACAGAGTATTCGCTGTGTTGGAGGCCCAGAGAACTTTGCCATTTACTTAAGTCCTGAGCTGTCCCCATTTCACAGACAGGTAAACTGAGGCTCAGGGAAGTTCTGACACTTGCCCAAGGTCAATCAGCCAGCAAGAGACAGTGCTGGGACTCAAACCGAGGGCTTCCCAACCAGTCTTGGGACTCTGCAGCTGTCAGGAGCCGATGGCAGAAGCTCTTGGCTCTGCCAACCAGACACCCTCGGTGGCCATGCCTCGACGGAATAGTCACAGGGACACACAGAGCAAACCCTAAATGACAAGTATCAGGGATGGGAAGGCAGCCCTGTGAATGACAGGGCTTCTTCAGGCATACAAGAGGGGTGGGAAAAAAACCACCTAACACCAACTATATTTTTAAAAATCCCACAGCAGTAAAGCGACTGGCCCGTCAGCAAGGCGTCACATCCGTGGGCAGGCAGAGGCCCCGGAAGGCTCGCAGGGACACGGCTATTTTAAAGGGGCTATTTCTGGAGGCTGAGGTGAGAACATGGGGGCGAGAGAAAGGATCAGGAGCAGCCTCTGGGACTGACTCGGCCCGCCTGGACTGGCCAACTGGCTGGGGGCAGGGTGGAGAGAGAGAACTCGGGAGCCACTTGCTTGGTGCAAGCGTGGGCGCTGCCACCCGCCAGGTGGAAGACCTCAGACCTCATCTTCCCTGTGACCAGAGCTCAGTTTGTGCAAAATACATGCAGGGAGCCCTACTGTGGACACAGTAGAGAAGACGGGCAAAAACGCCTCCCTGGGCAGCCCTCGCCAGAGCGGGAGGCAGATGATAAGATACAGACAACATGGAGATGGTGACAAGTGCTTGAGTAAAAGCAGAGCAGGAGGGGGAGCGGGGGAGCCAGGGAGCTGGGGGCTGGGAGAGAGGCAAATTTTGCAAATCTTAATAGGGAGGTGTGGGGAGGCCTCACTTAAAAATGAGCAGAGCCCTAGCCAGCTTGGCTCAGTGAATAGAGCGTCGCCTGCAGACTGTAGGGTCCCAGGTTCGATTCCAGTCAAGAACACATAACCTGGTTGTGGGCTCAATCCCCAGTGGGGGGCGTGCTGGAGGCAGCTGACCAATGATTCTTTCTTTTCCTTGATGTTTCTATCTCTCTCTCCCTCTCTGAAATCAATAAAAATCTATTAAAAAAAAAAAAATGTGAGCAGAGCCCTGGCCAGTGTTGCTCAGTGGGTTAGGTGTCATCCCGTGCACCCAAAGGTTGCCAGTTCGATTCTTGGTCAGGGCACATACCTGGGTTTCAGGCTCGATCCCTGGTACAATCATGGAGGAGGCAGCCTATGGATGCTTCGATCTCACATTAATGTTTCTCTCCCTCTCCCTCTCCCTCTCCCTTCCTCTCTAAAACTCAAAATTTTTTTAGCTGAAACCAGTTTGGCTCAGTGGATAGAGAGTCGGCCTGTGGACTGAAAGGTCCCAGGTTGGATTCTGGTCAAGGGCATGTACCTTGGTTGTGGGCACATCCCCAGTGGGGGGTGTGCAGGAGGCAGCTGATCAATGTCTCTCATCGATGTTTCTGGCTTTCTATCCCTTTCCCTTTCTCTCTGTGAAAAATCAATAAAATATATTAAAAAAATAAAATTTTTTTAAAGAAATTTGAAGAGAAGAGATCGGAAGGAGACAGGAAAAGCACCGTTTACTGAGGCGCACTGTGCTGCTACTGTTAGAGCAGTGGTTCTTAACCTTCCCAATGCCGAGACCCTTTAATACCGTTCCTCATGTTGTGGTGACCCCCACCCATAAAATTATTTTCGTTGCTACTTCCTAACCGTAATTTTGCTATTGTTAATGAATTGTAATGTAAATATCTGTGTTTTCTGATGGTCTCAGGTGACCCCTGTCAAAGGGTCATTCGACCCCCAAATGGGTCACGACCCACAGGTTGAGAACCACTGTGTTAGAGCAAGTGGAACTGCGGGTGCCACAAAACTCACAAGAAAGGCGGGATCTCTCTTTACATCAAGCACGCACCCCACCATCCTAGGGGCCCAGGCTCCTTCCATCTCTTAGATTCCCTCCTTCTTACCTATGATGCCTGCCTCGTGATCCAAAAGGGCTGCTGAGTGCCGACCATCACCTCCATATTCCAGCTGGGGGGGTAAGAGGGAGCACGCACCACACCTCCCTTTGAAGGCATTTCCCGGAAATCCTCCTTATTTATCCCACTGCTCAGAATTGAACCACAGAGCACAGATTGCTTCAAAGTACAACGGAAAGAAAACGCTTCTTTCCCCCAGGTGCCCATGTGCCGGGTTAAGTCCTGGGACTCCACTGCGATGGAGAAGAGAAGGGATACTGGGACACCCTGCCACAATCGTAGGGCCCCGTGGGGTTAGGGCTTAGGTTCCAAACCAGTGCATCTGGGACTTTTTGGCCTGGAAAGTGAAGATGGAAGTCACTGGGGCCACCTCCCTGCCTCCACACCAGAATGGTTTTCACCCACCCCAGGATCCACCTCCCCAAAACCCCAAGCTCAGAAACAGTGCCCACAGCCCCAAGTTCAGGCTCTGCGTTTCGGAGGCTCCGGGAGGCAGGCAGCACCCGTGCGTCGTCTGCACTCCCCAAACACCGACGCCCAAGGCACCAGGCATCCCCATCCTCCCTCCTGCCTGCCTGGTGAGGACGCCTGACCAATTCATCTCCTTCTCCACAGTAAACAACTGTCAGGGAAAATAAATAGTTTTTAATAGGCTCATTAATTGAATTCAGGGAGAAATAACCTTCTCCCCAGGCCGCTGAGAAGGAATACTCAGATGCAAACAAGGAAGTCCAAGCAACTCAGTCGGAAGGCAGGAGGGGACCTGGCCTCCCTGCAGGGCTGGGAGACCCCAAACAGTTCTAGCCACGGTCAGCAACAATGACCCAACCGGCAGGGGGACAGATGGTTCCAATCCCCGGCCTTTCACAGCCTCCGGAGGTTGGACACCTCCCGTGAGTCTAACGTGGCCTTACTGCCTCAGGAGCCCTGGGCCTCTGCTCTAAGCCTGTGGTAGCAGCTAAATGATTTAATGTCTTTTTTCCCTCTCATCACATTTTTTTGTCAAGTCCCACCTACTTATGTCAAGGATATACCAGTTTCCCATCCACGAGTAAGACAACGTTTTCCCTTTTAAGTTTTTAAAGAGAACGGGTTTAAAGAAAACTACGCAGTCCTCAGGAGGACCAGGCGGCCAGGCAAGAGGCCCAGGTCACAGCGAGTGACTAAAATTAGGGTGGTGTCCCGGCAGAGCACTGCACAGGGAGTCCACAGGTCTCGATGCAGCCTGCAGGGTGGCCTCAGCACAGACCTAGAAGGTCAGGACGACCCAACCCCATACCTCCCAAGACTCTGGCCACACTGCTGTGCCTCCGTTGCCCCACCAAGACTCAGCTGGCTGGTTCTGGGGTGGGCCTCCCGCCAGCGTCAGTCACAATGTCAGCCGGGCCCGTGGTGGTATCCGCCCAGGGCTTGCTATTGGCTCCTGCCAGCCTGCTCTTGGCACTGCAGCGGGAGGCTCTAGGCATGACTCCACACCCTGAGAGAAGTCAGACCTGGCCCAACAGCCCCCCAGCTCCCCCAAACCCTACCCTCCAAAAACCCTACCCAGGTCTCCCAATGTGCTCCCAAAGGCCTTCACCATCACATGGTTCTGTACGGTGTTTATGCCAGCACTTTCCAGGCACCCACGGTATGGGTCCTTCTAACCACCCAAGAGAGCCTCACGCCCATTTTACAGACCAGCAGACTGAGGTCCTAGCAGGTGGGTCCACTGGCCCAGGAAAGGTTTCACCACACACACACACGAGGCCAAGTCAAGACTCCAAATGTCAAAAGTGATCCCCCAAAGAAGGCCTACCCATTCCTGGGGGCCTCTTGGGTGTCCTCTCCAGCAATCTAGCTCGATACAAAGGGTATCCAATTGAGTCTTCAAATCACCTCGCCTGGCCACTGTGCACTTTTTGGAGTCCCGGCTCCTTTGGGCCTCTCCCAAAGGGGAAATCTCATGGACTATGTGGAGGTTCCCTGAACCCCATCCTCAAAATCCCTGGCTCTCCATGGCCACTCATCCCTGCTTCTGTGCCAGACACCTCAGCCATGCAGAGGTGAGTAGCCCAAGTCACACATACCTCCACTCCCGGTCTCCTAGCCTTCCTTCCCAGGCAGAGTGAGCTGAGAGGGTTGTCCGAGCGGCTGAGGTGGGGCTGGGACAATTAGCATGGGATGGTGGTGGCTGCAGAATGAGATAGGGGGAGAGGGGAGGGAGGCCAGCAGGGACTCGGTTGCCAGGAGGGGAGGGGAGGGTTGGATGTGCCATCCAGCCGAGCAAAGCAACTTCCCTGAAGTCACACAGCGTAGGCGAGGCAAACACAGGTTTGGAACCCAGACCCCGCCAACAGCAACCTCCTTCCCTCTGCTCCGATCCCAACCGCCATGGGGAGCAAGCAGCCTTCTGGCTCCATAATCGCTACATAATTGTGGGGGCCACTGCAACGTGAAACCGCAGGGCAACAGAAAGTTATTAAGAATGTCAAGAAAATAACAGCAAAGCATTAAACCAAGTGCAGACCCTCCGGAATCTCCACAAGCACAGAAATGACACCTCAGTTTGGTGTGGGGCAGGGGCAGCCCTGACAAAAGGCTCTAGCCATTCCAGTCTCTCACCCCCACTGTGTGCCTCCTATCCACAAGGGGGGGAGGGTTTGAGGGAGCCACAGCTGCCACCTCTCAGGGCCATTCTAAGGGTGAAGAGAGACAATGCCAAGAAAGCTGAAGCCCACGGCCAGGGAGGCAGTGTGGGCTCCCTGACCAGGGCTCATGTCAGCTGAGGTGACCGCCCTCCCGTTGTAATAGTTGGGAAACCGTAGGTTTGTGACTCGTCCTCATCCCCCTAGCTGTTCCTGAAGATGGGGGGGCGGGGGAGGAGGACACAGTCATCAGCCCCTAAGGGTGCACCCCAGGTGCCCGGCACCATATCCACATCACACCACTTCATCCCCAATGACTCAGCAGGCAGCTCTGTCCCCACTTCACGGATGAGAAAAATCAAGGCTTGGTGGTCAGAGTAACAGGTTGCCTCACTCAGCTCAAGAAGATCAGTGTCGGAATTTGAAATCAGGGTTCTCACGTTTCCGAAAGCCCTTCCCCAGTGGGGACCGAGTCCAGGCTCCCAGGGCCAGGTGGGACGGGCCAGCCCCTCCACGTCCCAGATCCGGCACCATCGCCGGAAACCTCAGCCGCTCCCCCGGTTTCCGGATCACACGTCCCGGCAATTACACGCTTCTGATAATGCACGGGGCAATGGGGCCGGGACAGGTGCACAGTGGGAACCCACCAGTAACCTCAGCGCTCAAGTCCAACAGGACCCTGCGCAGCGTGGGAGGTGGGCATCCATGGACAAGCCCCGCCTCATTTCTCACACTGCTATGCAACTTGAGCAGGAATCAGGTCTGTCTGCTCATCAGCACTGATTTTTTTAAAAATATATATATTTTACTGATTTTTTATAGAGAGGAAGGGAGAGGAATAGAGAGTTAGAAACATTGATGAGAGAGAGACATTGATCAGCTGCCTCTTGCACGCCCCCTACTGGGGACGTGCCCGCAACCAAGGTACATGCCCCCGACCGGAATCGAACCTGGGACCTTTCAGTCCGCAGGCTGACGCTCTATCCACTGAGCCAAACCGGTTTCAGCTCAGCAGCACTGATGACACTGGGGCCAGGTCATTCCCTGTGGGGGTGCTCAGCAGCATCCCCGGCCCCCACCCACTCGATGCCAGGAGCATCCCAGATGTTCCCATTGTGGTGCGTCACCCAGGGAGCAAAATCACCCTTGGCTGCAAACCACTCCAATAAATCCCACAAATGACACTGGTGACCCCCATCCCCAGCTTTGAGAGCAAACAGGTATGTTCCGGAAAAGGCGAGAGTGTGAGGAACCGGTCCTGCAGCCAGAAGATAATTCATAGCCTTCCCCCATGGGACCAGTCGGCTTCCTTCTGCTCAGCATTTAATTTAAGTCAACTTTATCGTTATGACCAATATTAATATAATCAGAGCCAACATTTATCGAGCGCGGACGTTGGCCCTGGCCCTGTTCTCAGCCCTCCCCGGAGTTACCGGGACAGTGCCTCTAAAAAAAAACCATCGAAGTGATTTCAAATCTTAAACCCATTTTACAGCCCAGGAAACAGAGGCTCAGCGATGGCAAGGGAGGTGGTAACACAATCAGCAAATGGAGGAGCTTGAAGAAAAGACCTAGCCCTGCCTGGTTTGGCTCAGTGGATAGAGTATCAGCCTGTGGATGGAAGGGTCGGTCCGGGGTTTGATTCCAGTCAAGGGCACATGCTCGGGTTGTGGGCTCAATCCCCAGTAGGGAGCGTGCAGGAGGCAGCCAATCAATGATTCTCTCTCATCATTCATGTTTCCATTTCTCTCTCCCTCTCCATTCCTCTCTGAAATCAATGAAAATATAATAAAACATAAAAAGATCCAAAGATGTAAAATAGGGCAACTTCATGTAAAAATCTAGATTCCTGGTTTTTCTCAGAACAACTGGCAGAGCTGGCTATGGAGTCATTGGGGGCTGCCCAAGAGGCTGGGGGAGCCTGGCTGGGCCCACACCACCAGCCCTGTTGGGCAGTGGGTTTGAGAATGGTGTTCCTCCTGCTTTTCTGCCTCAGTTTCCCCTTCCAGACTGGTGAGAGGGGACCCAGCCCGCCTTCCACCTTTCACTTCTGCTTCCCTCACCTCCAGCCACACAAGTGGGTCTCCCCCCGCCCCCCAGCTTTGCCCTTGCTGCCCCACACCATCTCAGAGAGGCTCTCCATGTGCCCCCAGATGAAACAGTGGCCAGGTGAAGTACTAGGTGCCACCGATTTTCAGCCTCAGAACCCTTATTTATGTACTCACTCTCTCCCCCAATACACTGCAGGATACAAGGGACCCAGCTTGCTTCGTTCACTGCTGTAGTCCCAGAACTTCGTTTTTATGTGCTATTGTTTTTTTTTGTTTTGTTTTGTTTTGTTTTAAGAAAGGAAAAGTACTTACACAGGGCCTTCTCTGCCAGACTTATTTCATGTGCCTCTCACAATACCCCTGCCATGAGTGAAGCAACGCCAAAGCACCCATTTTACAGATGAGGCACTGAGGCACAGGCTGGCTATGTAACTAGCCCAAGGCCCACAGCCAGTGAGCAGCAGAGTCTGGCTCTCATGTTCTCCGGCAGCTGGTATTCCTTCAAATACTGATTGGCTGAAGGAATGCATCGGCAAACGAATGAACGGATGAATGCTTGCACATCAAGCTTGTAAACGGACCCTCTCTTGAACACTGCTCCGAGAGGCCGTGGTCAAAGCCGAGACCTTACAGCTGGAAGTGTCCCTGACCGCCCCCTCCGCCCCCCACAACCCCTCACACTTGCTCAAAGCCACCGTGGATTCTGGTGGTCAGAGGTCACCGTCTGGGGTCTCAGGAGCTCCCAGAGCCTCCAAAGCAGCCGCTTGCCCTCCCCACCAGCCGCAACTGGCCTCCCGTGGCTCAGATCCTGCCAGGCGCCGGGCCCGGTCCAGAAGTGGGGCAGCCTGGATCAGGCAGCCAGTGACGGGGAACGCCCCAGTTTGCAGTGGCTGAGTCATCCCAACATTTCACCCATGCTGAACCCCATGGATGGATCTGGGGGGCCGCCACGGAGCCCCCCGCAGGCAGGTCCCACTAAGTCACAATGCACTGCTTTATACATATTAACTCATGGAATCCTCCCAATAACCTGCTTGTCGGGTATAGTACTCTCCATTCTACAGATGTGAAAAGGGAACCACAGAGAAGTTGAGCAACTTGCCTCAGGTCACACAGCCACGCTGGGATTTGAACCCAGGCAGCCTTGGTCTAGCATCCAGGCTCTTCTCTTACCCTCTGAGGAAGGCAGCTGGGAGCCCAGAGCCTCCAGAGTCACTCTCAGTGCCCCCAGCAGGTGAAATGCCATTAAAATGACTTCTTTGACAACTGGGCAGAGCACCTGACTCTGCAGCAGCCGAGACTTCAGATTCTGGCATCCCTTGACCTGGGTATGATTTCTCACTCTGCCACTTACAAGCTGTGCATCCCCAGGCCAGTGAAGACCCCTCTCTGTGTCTTAGCTTCCCTCTCCAAGAAACTGGGCTCCGAGCCCAGCAACTGAGCTCACAGGGGGTGTGAAGGTTAAAGACATGAGGACATGCTTCATGTGCTTACTCAGCACAGGGCCCGACACGGGGCGCCAACTCCAAATAAGTCGGAGCAGCTATTATTATCCCCCCGACACCCCCTCATTTGCCGATCACAGGGTTAATTGTAAGCAGCATTAAATTATACACACAGATGTGTCGACTTTGCTTCCCCAGAACCCCTAAATTTCCACCAACACTTAATTATCCACATGACAGCAAGACAAGACCATCTTCCCAGGCCCTCTCTGCCCCATCCACCCCACCCCCCACCTCCATCAGGGTCCCCCGCCTTGGGCTACGTCAGACACACAGCATCTCATATACCAGCTCGCCAAGAAACAGGCTGCGATTGCCCTGATCCTAGAGATGAAGCAACACAGAGGTCAGCTAACCAGCCCAAGTGTGCACAGAAGAAGCAGGGTATGGGGTAGAAGTCAGGGCTCTGACCCGGAAGCCAGAGGCCTAAACTCATTTTGCAAGTGAGAAGGTTTCAAAGAGGTTACAGGGCAGATGCAAGACCATACAGAAAGGGAGAGAGGAAGGGACAATCGGGAAAATGGGGATTTTCAGTTCCCCCAGTAGGAAGACCGGGGACTCCCAACCTTACTACAAGGGGCTAACAGCAAAGATTTAAAACACACACACACACACACACACACACACACACACACTCACACACAACCCACCTAGAAAGTCACAGGGACCACCCAGGGAGTTCTGAACAAAATCTGCCCGTTGGAAAGAAAAAGGACAATTTGCAATTCGGCTCCAGTTCAGACATTTTCAGGGGAGGAGGGTCACTGCAACCCAGAAACCTCGCCAGAGTGGAATCCATGGGACCAAGAAGGAGCCAAAAGGGATGTGAGACAAAAAACCGGAAGGATCTTCAGGTCTGGGACCCCTCTGGCCTCGGCAACTCTGGGGCTGCCTTGATATCCAGAAAGAGAGGATTCCAAGGCCAGGGCAAACACACCAACCCCAAGGTCCAGCCTGGAGAGGGGCAATGGGATCAGCAGCTCCTCAGAGAAGGGGGCAGAGGCGGGGGTGGGGGTGGGGGGAAGGGGGTTGGTGACAAGGAGACAAAAATAAAGCAATGAAAAGTCCAGGCCCTATCCGTGAGTCACTCCCACCCGCTCACTAATTTTCACCTTTGCAGAAGTGTAAAGCAATTGATTTTTTCATATTCCCCATACACCCCCTACACACATACAACACTTCAGAAGTATCAGCCAGAGACAAGACAGAAATGATACCTCGGGACTCCACCCCACCACCCGTCCTTTTTTTTGAGTGTCTTTTATTTCCTTAAAGCAAAAAAAGAAAGGGAAAAAATGAGCCCACAGATTATCCTCAGTGCCCTGGAGCTTCTGAAAGGCAGAGGAGGTGACAAACTGAACCACAGGGCTAGGAGACTCAGGTGTCACTACTTCCCTCGTATCTCAACACTAAGATCTGCCCACCTCGGGACTGTCCGTCATCCTTGTAAGAGGGTAGCATGCACTTGAACCTCAACTCCCATCTTCCCCAACCTGCAAGCCAGCAGCTTCCTGGTTCCAGACCAGGTGGGGATAGACAACATTTTAAAACCGTTTGGAAAACCCTTGTACCCTGGTTCTCCCTAACACAGAATATGATGTGCCTTTGTCCAAGCACCCATGGCGGGTTTTCGCTGGCTTGGCACGTGGATCCTGTATAGACACAGCAGTTATGCCTTCATCTCATCCCCTTATATCCCCACTGAAGGCAGAGCCACCCTACCTGGTGAGAGGTGTGTGTGTGTGTTGGGGGGGGGGTTCCTTTCCAAATACCCCACCCTCGGCATCTTCTGCTGCACAGAAGGACAGAGCAAGGACAGCCTGCACCCGCTTCGTGGGAGAGAAATCTCCTTACAAATTCTGGAAAAGGGGATGCCCACCACCGGAGGGTGCTCCAGGAGGCTGCCCTGGATAACAGAAGCCGGAGACTCTGGTGTCTCAGCGCCCTTGCCAATTCCCTCCCCCCTACATCCCTCCAGAAGAACGAGACACCCCCCCAACCCCCCCAGCACACACACACACACACAAAGAGACCCGGCCTGCAAGGCGCCTGCCAAGCCCACTGCACTCTTCAAGAACCTTCAGCTGGCTCCCAGCGACTCCACAAATGGAGCCTAATGCAGTCGGGTGGGGGAAATTGCTCTCAGCTGAAAACATTAAGCTTCGTCAATTATTGCCCAAACCTGCTGGGTTTATAAATATCCATTTTTATTTTTAGGGTTTTCCTCCCCACCCGGAAATCTCTCCAGGCTCCCGCTCTATTTCCCCGTGCACAGTCGAGGTAGGTACCAAAGTCACGGTTAGCAGGTGGGCGCGGGTAGAAACGTCACGCTGCGCCTCAGAGTCGCATCGTCCCTGCCAGTCCCTGCCCAGCCACCTCGCCCAGGCCATGTGGCAGCAGACGTAATGGGCAGAGCCACAGGTCTCCTGGCGCCCGGATGCGGGAAGCAGCAGTTGAAAGTGTGAGCTGCGCTCTCACACCTGTGAAATGAATGCCGCTCAATTCCGATCCAGAGGACGGGAGGGGAAACTGAGGCATCCTGGGAAGTCCCTTTGTCCAGCAAAGGTGGACCTGACTCCTTGACCAGGCCAGGTCCGGGATATGCCAGACAGAGGCATACACGCTGGGCGACCCAGATACAGAGAAAATAGGGGGACAGTGATGGCTCCCAAGTCATTCATTCACCCAGAAGCCACCACTCACCCCTGAGACCCAGAGAGGTTCCCCCTCCCACCCGCTCCCTGGGCCACAGTCCCCGTGCTGGGAGAACGCCTCGCGTCTCCAAGTGGATCCGCGGACGCGGAGATGCCCAGGATCCCCTGGGAAGCAGGGAAGAAAGCCGGGCTCTGAGGGGCAGACCAGAAGCATGGTCTACAGATGACGATTTCTGGGCAGAAGGCAGGCACCTGGTTTTCAGTGACCCTCTCTTGGCACCCACCCCAGGCTTGCAAGGAACCTTGCAGAAAGAGGGTTCACTGGGGAGCCAGGCACACCACCCCAGTATTGCCCTCCAGTGCCAAGCCCCAGGCCACACCAGAATGACCATCCCCCATCTCCCAAAGGGTGTGGACCAGGCTTTCAAAGTCCACTGACATGACAGGACCCCCCACCGTTACATCCGGGAGGGGGGTGGTGGGGGGGGTCGATGTCACCAGCCCAGGGGGCAAGAATAGAAAAACGCATGAGCTCACCAGACAAGCCAGGTCTCCCTGATGTTTTGTTTGCCTGAGCCCAATTATACCAACTCTCAGTGTGACAGAGTATGGCCGGTGGCAGCCCCCAAGGGGCTGGGCCCCATGAAGAAGTGCATAGTCATGGTGAAGGTGCCCCCACCCCACCCCCACCCCGCGGCCCCAGGGACAGGGCAGAATAAAGCTTCCTGGAGAGGAAGAATGGAGACAGGGACAGACAGCAGGCAGCACAGGCAGCAAAAGATGCCCAATGAAAAGCATCGGGGTTGGGGTGGGGGAGAAGCAGGGGAGTCCAGCCAGACACCGGCCCAAATTGGTGGTCCCTAGGACTTGGGGGCGCAGGACACAGCCACCCCTAGCCCCAGCTGCCTACCATCCTCAGCCAAAGCATCAGCTGGCAGAGGAAGAAGAGCGCTGAAGGGCAGAAGGCAGGCAAGATTGGCAGGGGGAAGGGGTACAAAGGAAAGGGACCCTGGGAGGGGGCGGGGAACTATGCAAATGGCAGAATCAACTGGGTTCCTCAGCCATTAATAAAAGCTTCAGCAGCAGCAGCTGGTATCAGAGGAGCCGCGGGGAGGGCTGGCTTCCTCTCCTGGAAGGCAGCTCATGGGGGAAGCAGTGTGCCCCAGACAAAGAGGGACCCTCGTCCCCTGCACCCCAAGGAAATCTGCAATGGTGGACATCAAAAGAAAGCCAGAACCCCAGCAACCAAAAGTCTGGATGGAAGCCACCCCAGAGCGGGTGGATCCCTATCCTGGGGACCCTCCAGAACCCTCAGACTTTGTCCCACTTTGCATAGTCCTAGCGCCCAACCTGGACACCAGACACCCGGCTCCACCAGCCCCGTTCCCAGGCTGTTTGTCAGGGGTTTGACTAGCGGCAGAAGGGCCCCATGCTTAGAGTGGGAACTCCCCCTGATGGAGATGGGGGGAACCGGGGAATCCCAGCTGAGCCAGGAGGGGGGGGTGCCCCTCAGAGGGAGGCGCCCGGGGGGGTTGTGAATTTGAGGGACCAGGTCCCCAGGGGGTGGCTAAATGTGAAGAAAGGTTGCAGAGGAAGGGGCCTCTCAAAAGCTGCATTTACGCATCTGCTAGAGGAGGATTAGAAATCGGGAAAAGGTCACTCCGGAGGAGGTTCCAGATTAGGGGGTGTGGCTAAAAAATCCAGTTTGCGGGGTGTCCCCTGATTTGAAAATTTTGAAGAGAAAGTGGTTGAAGGGGAGTTCCCCGATTTAGGGAGGTTCCGTGGGGGGTAAGTTTCCTAGATGTGTGGGGGTAACTACTAAGGGAGGGGGTCCTGAATGCGAAGGGGTTCCAGAAGGAGCAGTGAACTTGGCCGCAGCTTAGACGAAACCCTTGAGCCAGGGCACGGACACTCTAACTCGGGGAGCCTCCCCTCAGGGCAACCCCCATCCCCCTCACGCCCCCTTCAACCCTGTTCCGACGACTCCGCCCCCCTGGATGACGTCACCGACCCTCTCCTCCCAGCCCCCAGGGGGCTCCCGCGGCGTGCAAAACCCCGGGGCAGGCGATGTCGGGGCGGCTTCTCCTCTCCCGGGACCCCCGGCGCGCAGGGGAGGTCGGTGCCGGGCGCGCGCTCGTGCGTCCGCCTGAGTCCCTGGAGCTGGGGGCCTCGCCTCGCCTCGCCTCGCCTCGCCTGGGGGGCTGGAAGGGAAGCCAGGGCGGCAGAAGGGTGGGGCAAGGCCGGGGTGATGGAGGGGCGCTCCCCTTTCAAGGGAGAGACGAGGCCGGGAAGGCGCCCGAGGGAGAGGGCATTGAGTCGGGGGCCTCTAGGGGGTGGGGACTGGAGAGGGAAGGCGCTGGGTAGAGCAGCCAAGCCGGACGCAGCGGCGGGTCCTCCCTTGCTCCCACCTGGAGCTACCCGTCCCAAGCTGGTCTCCACTCCGGGGCGCCCGCGCACCCGCATCCCCAGCCCCCAGCGCAGCGCCCCCTGCCTTCAGGGCCCGCCCGGGGCCCCTCGCCGGTGCCTAGGGGGCCGGCACCCCTCCACACACGCACGTACCCCCACGCCCGCAGCCCGGGGCGGTGCAGCCGGCGGCGCTGGGCTGCTTCCAACGCCGCGCTCCCGGCGAGCCCAGCCCAGCCCCCTCCCCGCCGCGGCGGAGCCCCCCGCCCCGCCCGCGGAGCCTTCCCGTAGCCCCCGCCCGGCCCGGCCCTCGGGGGCATTGTTCCGACGCAGCTGGCCCGGCGCAGCGACTGGGCATGCAGCCGGCTGCAGCGGAGCGTCCTCCGAGCACAATGGCCGTGCAGGCTTCCCCAGCACAAAGCCGGCGCGCTGCCCACGCCGCTGCCTCCGAGACCCCCGCTGGAGCGCCTGCAATTTTAGGGTAACTCGGGATTTTTGCTCCCCCTTTACCTGGAGGCTGGCTGGGCTGGGCTCCCCCGGCTCTGCCCCGCTTCACATCCTGGATGTTACAAGGGATCCGAGCGGAGCCCAAGCGCCAGCGGCTCGCGACATGCGCGCGCCGGCCGGGCTGCCGGGCGGGCGGCGCGAGGACACTCACTGCGGCTCGCGCTCCCTTCGCGCCGGCTCGCGCGCCCCCCTTCCAGCCGGTGACGTCATCCCTTCCGCCAGCGCCGCCGCCGCCGCCGGCGGCCGCGGGGCGGGGTCGGCCCGCGCGCGTCACTGCGCAGCTGCGCAGCTGCCACGCCCCCTGACCAATGAGGTGTCGTGCTTGGGCCACGTGGCCGCGGGCGTTTAAAGGGCCGCGGGAGCACGTGGGGCGCGGGGCTTCGCGTGACACGTGGGCGGTGGCGTTAGTGCGAGGGACCGCTCTGGTCACCGGTTGGCGCGTGCGTGAGCCCCAGGGCTATTGGCACAAAGGCCATGGTGCTTGCCATGCCCTGCTCCAAACTCTGCCAAGGCTCCCCCGTGCTCTTCGAATAAAATCCAGCCATCTCTCCGCATTTGCACCCACGACTCTGACCCTAGAGCTCCACGCTCCAGACAAGCTGGCTCCTTAAACAGACTGCTCACTCCTGACTTAGGGACCTTGGCCGTGCTGATCCTTTGTCTGCAATAGTCATTCTCCAAGACCTAATTTTTGCTCAAATAGCAAGTCTTCGGAGAAGCCCTCCCTGACCTGGGCCACCCACCATCTCTCGCCCCATTTTCTATCCATCATCCTGGTTTTATTCTGGTCACACTAGCTTGTGACTCCATGGACTCTGGGATCCCGGTGCATTAGTGGAATGAATGAGGGAATGGATGAGGGAGCATTTCCTGCAGAGTAAACACTTTTACAAACCTAAGTATCATTGCCAGCTGCCCTGGGATCAGGACAAACCACCATAGAAACCCCAGCTCAGGAAGTTACTAGTGTGTGGCACTCTGAGCCCGGGTTTTGCCACCTGCAAACTGGGTTGCCCTCTCTGGTTCTCAGTTTCCCATCTGTAAAATGGGGCAAGGTAGCTACCCCCTGCTCACGTGGAGAAAGTGTAAGGATGAATTGTGAGAAGGTGCCTACCTAGCCTGTAGTTGGTGCTTGAAAATGGGATAATGAGACAACAAAATAAAAATTAAAGGAAAGGATTACCATGGGAGATGTGAGTGTTCTGACACCAAACAAGATTGCATGTGCAGTCATTGTGTTTTGAACAATTGAAAGAATTTTATTTCTTCAAGGTATGTATTTGGAGAGGGCCTCATACCCACAAAGGAACTCAAGTTTAGAGTTTGAGGATTGCTCTTACAAAATCGTTGATTCATTCATTCCAGGCCAAAGATGCAGATATAAACAAAAGGCATTAACTGGGCAACAAAATGAGAAGGCGGAAATCATAAATAGGAGGAGAGGAGAGAATGAATAATTAAACAAGGGACCTAAATTAAGCTTGGAGTTTCCCAGCGGCCAGTGCAGTGGCCAGGTTTGCAGAGCCTATTTTGTCCTTCCAAGCTCCATGACCTAACCATCGGCAAAAGGATCTCTGTTTTTGTCATCCAAGCAGTGAGAATACAGCCCCATTTTGAAGAATCAAGTGCTATGGTCCCACAATCTCTGAGCGTGGTTTCTCAGACACAACGGGCGCTCAGGCCTTGCATGCTCGATAGCAGCAGAGTGAAATGAGACTGATGGATATGGCATGAGCCCCGGCTCCGCCTATTAAGGGGTGGAACCTTGAACAAATCACTCTGAGCCTTATTCTGGCCCTGGCTGGTTTGGCTCAGGGGATAGAGCATCCACCTTTGGTCTGAAGCAGCAGTGGTTCTCAACCTTTCTAATGCCTCGACCCTTTAATATAGTTCCTCATGTTGTGGTGACACCCAACCATACTTCATAACTGTAATTTTGCTATTGTTATGAATTATAATGTAAATACCCGTGTTTTCCGATGGTCTTAGGCGACCCCTGTGAAAAGGGGACGCGACCCACAGGTTGAGAACCACTGGTCTGAAGGGTCCCGGGTTTGATTCCAATCAAGGGCACATGCCTGGGTTGTGGGCTCAGTCCCTAGTAGGGGGCGGGCAGGAGGCAGCCGATCAAGGATTCTCTCCATCTTTGGTGTTTCTCTCTCTCCCTCTCCTTTCCTCTCTGAAATCAATAAAAATAATGAAGAAAAAAAAAAAAGAGGGCAACAGCATCTACCTGTTTCTTTCAAGCAACAAAGAGAAACGGGTGTGAATATGGTACTGTGTGTGCCTGGGAAAACCATCCCTTCAGGCCCTTAATCTGTACCAGGCTGTTTTATGGTCTGGGACACAGCAGTAAACAAAGCAGGTTAAAACAATTCCTGCCCTCCAGGAATTAAAAGTCCAGGGGAAGAGACAGACAAAATCTCACTCCAGGTAAAAACCCAACTTGCTGGTGGAGCCCACAAGGTCCTACCGGACCTGTCCATGTCCTCTCTTTCCTCCGCCTGCCTCCTTTGCTTACTCCACTCCACCCACACCAGCTTCCTTCATGTTCCTTGCAAACACCAGTCAGTCCAGCCTCAGCGCCTGTGCACTGGCTGTTCCCTCTGCCCAGGATGCTCTTTCCAAGGCTGGATGCTGCTCACCCTTATTTATTAGCATTTGGAATGATTTTATATGCTGGCCAGGTTGCTCTTTTTCTGCCTGCCCACTCTAGCGGCGCCTCTGTTTGCCCATCTATAAGTGGGGGATAGCAATCGTCTCTGTCTCTGAGGGCTGTTGGGAGAGTGACGTGAGCTGCATAACGCCAAGCCCCTGGCACCAAGTATGGACTCCAGAAGGACTTGCTTGATAAATGTGGCCACGGTCGGTGGGAAAGTCGGGACGGCGAGCCCAGGTGACCGTAGAGATCAATACAAGGAGAACAGAACATTCCAGCCTGATGTTGTGCTACCCTCCGGGCAGCTCCGGGAGGTGGACAAGTGTCAGGACGGCATTTAAGGATTCAGTCTCACCAAGCCAAGACTTCCTGCAAGCCAGAGCTTGAAGAGAACCCAGGAGAGAATGTTCTCCCCCCGGGGCATGGCTGAAACCTCAGCGTCCCACCCTGTGCCAAACGCTGGAATCTGGGGGTGGGCTCTGTGGCTCCGCCAACCTCTGCACCTGGCCACAATGGGGGTACCTTGTTGTTTGTTGGGGGAAAAGTTCAGTCACTGAACATTTCCATCTCCTGCTTGGGGTGAGGAACTCTGCCCCGACCAGCTTCCTCTTCCTCCTCCTCCTCCAGCCCAGCCTGCCCACCCCCCAGTGACTCCCAGAAGCTAGTAATTAGCTCCAGTGTGTTTTTGTTGAGACCATGCCAGGGAAGCCATCAGCTGCCCAATACAAACAGGACTCCTTATGCCAAGTTCAGGATTGTCTGCAGAGAACCCAGCCTTAGACCCTATGAGGCAGGCCTAAAACATCCCCCTGTGACTTTGGTGTGCCAGAGATTCCACCACCATCACACTTCCTTCAACTTAAACATGGTTCTCTCCCTCTCCTTCTCCCTCTCGCTCTCCCTCTTCCTCTCCCTTCCTCCCTCTCCCTCTCCCTCATCCTCTCCCTTCCCCCCTCTTCCTCTCCCTCTCCCTCTCTCTCCCTCTCCCTCTCTCTCTCCCTCTCCCTTGCCCTCTTCCTTCCTCCCCCTCCCTCTCCCTCTCACTCTTCTTTTCTCCCTCTCCCTCTCCCTTTTCCTCTTCTCTCTCCCTCTCCCTCTCCCTCTCCCTCTCCCTCTCCCTCTCCCTCTCCCTCTTCTCCCTCTCTCTTTCCCTCTTCTCCCTCTCCCTCTCCCTCCAAGTTCACTTCAAATGCTAAAGAGAAGAGGGGCACATGGGAGCACCGCATTCGATGAATATCAGCTCTTTACTGCTTTGGGAGTCTGCTGATTTAGTGCAGCAAGTAAGTGCTGAGGCACTGGAGGCAGAGAAACATGGGTTCAAATTGTAACTATGGCACTTGACAAAATTCAGCATCCCTTCATGATAAGGCACTCAACTAACTAGGCATGGAAGGGCACTTCCTCATCCTGATAAATAAAGAGCACTACAGCCGACATAATACTCAATGGTAAAAGACTACTAGTACATGTTGTCCTTCTAAGACCAAGAGCAAGATAAGGATGTCTGCTCTCACCATTTCTGTTCAAAACTACTGGAAATTTTAACCTGGCAATTAGGCAAGAAAATGAAATAAAAGCATCCAGGTTAGAAAGGAAGAAATAAAACTATCTCTATTTGTGCATGACATAATTGAGTGTGTAGACAATTCCAAGGAGTCCACTGAAAAACTATTAAGACTAGTAAACACATTCAGCAAGGCAGCAGAATAAAGAAAAGATCAATACACAAAAATCCATTTTATTTCCTACGCAGTGGCAATGAACAAATAAAATGAAATTAAGAAACCAATTCCATCTGCAATTGATCGAAAGAATAAAATACCTAGAAATATGTTTACAAAAAGAAGTCTATAACTTATACTAAGAAAACAGCAAAACATTGTTGAAAGAATGCCTAAATTAATGGATAGACAACCCATGTTCATGGATCAGGAGATGGAATATTGTTAAGATTTACAGATTCAACTCAATCCCTATCAAAATCCCTACTGGCTTCTTTTGCAGAAATTGACAAGCTGATCCTAAAATTTATACAGAAATTCAAGGGACCTGGAATAGCCAACCCATCTTACAAAAGAGCAAAACCGAGGGGCTCACACTTCCCAGTTTCAAAAATTATTACAAAGCTATGCTCATCAAGACAACATGGTACCCGCATCAGGATAGACATGGAGGTCAATGGAGTAGAAACGAGAGTCCAGAATAAGCCCTGGCATCTTCCATCAATTGATTTCATCCAGGTTGTCCATTCAATGGGGCAAGAATGGTCTCTTCAACACGTGGCACTGGGGAAACTGCATGCCCAATTTGAAAGAATGAAATGGAACCCTTACCTCACACCGTATATAAAAATTAACTCAGAATGGATCCTCACCGACACGAAAGAGGTAAAACTGTAAAATTCTTGGGTGGAAACGCATAAATCTGCATGCTCTTAGATTAGGCCATGAGTCCTTTTGGGGTGATGAACTACTCTAAAATTAGATTGTGGGTGGTTGATGACCATTTGGGAGTACACTATAGATACTGAATTATACACTTTAAACCAGTCAAGTGTGTGCTGTGTAAATTCTAGCTCAAGCTGAGAGGCTCTGTGAGGTGACATCGCTGGGCCAGGGACAGTCTGAAACAACAACCAGCCTGCCTGATCTGCAGAAGCCATGCCCTCTTCTTCTCCCATGGTCCTACCTCTGGAGAGTTTTCCCAGGCTGTGCCTCCTTCAGGCTTGCCCTCTCTGTCGTCCCACATTTTCCCTAACTCCGACAAGGCACCTGCCGGAGGCC
Organism: Lasiurus cinereus; assembly: GCA_011751065.1. NCBI lineage: Eukaryota > Metazoa > Chordata > Mammalia > Chiroptera > Vespertilionidae > Lasiurus > Lasiurus cinereus. The sequence goes on along the minus strand of JAAGEH010000343.1, from coordinate 8,648,807 downwards.
CCACGGACTCTTCCAGCTGGAGCAGTCCCTGGTCTTAAGTCACTGTGACAGCTGGGCTGGGCGCAGGGATGGGCAGGGAGCTTGGTAACCCATCCCACGGGGCCAAGCACCCCCTGGGGCTAGCTCAACACCGTTGACGTGTGGGACCTTCCTGAGTGTAAAAAGGGTTAACCCACTTCATTTGCATTCTGTGCCCAGATGAGATGCTTTTTGGGAATAGACTGCGCCACAGCTGGGGGTGAGGGTGGGGTGGAGGGGAGTCCTGGATGAAGGGGAATGGGCTTATTCTGGGCAGAGCTAGAAGGTTATGAGGGGGGGGGTGTGGGGGGGGGGTCGGGGGGGCCAGAGGGGGAAGCCAGGGTGAGGTCAGAGGCCTAACTGTGGAGTCAGAGTGACATCGCTTCTCCCCATCACTAGACAACCACAAGGGTATCCAAGGGGGTGTATTTTACCCCAGGAGGTTATAACGTGGTTCTCAGCTTACCTACCTATAGTTCGTATACATGGTTCTCTCCCAAAATCTAACCAAGCAGCAGCCACTGCTAGGCAGTGCTACCCAGCCTGGTTAACCACTGTGCAGTCACTAAGTCAGGTAACAAACATCCGAGAGCAACTGCTGGTTGCCTTTAATCCTGGGCAGTTATCAGAGACGCGCCTGGCACATAGTAGGCACTTACTGGATACTATAGTGTTCCTTTCACCCCTCCGAAGGAAACCCAGTCTCAGGGAGGGGGCAGCTTGGCCAAGACATGGAGGGGGCACGGATACCCAAACACTGCTAGAGCTTAGCCCTCCACCTGCCACCCTCTGCGGCTCCCACCCAACCGTGCGGCTGTGAGTGGGATTGTCCTGGCAGCGGAGATGTGCAGGATAAAATGGGAAGTGCTAAATAAATCTGCTCGCCTGTGTCCCAATTACCCATCAGCTTCTTCTCTTCGGGTTCCTGGCACTCTGGGGCCCTCAAGGGGCAGGGAGGGGGTGCCTTCCTGTGCCCCGGGGTTTCAGAAGCAGTACATAGACCCCCCAACCTAGGGTCACTGTCCTTGTCTCCTAAGAGGACATAACTTTTCTTGGAACAGAGAGAAACCAAAACATTAGACCTGTTTCTGAGCTAGGAGCAGGCTGCTGAAGGAAAGGGGAAGGTCAAGGACAAAGCACCACAGAAACTTCCATCTGATGCGCATCTGCTGCGTGTGGGGGGGTAGGCTGAGCGCTTCCCGGGCAGCCGAGCAGTAAGAATCCTCCCCAGGGTGGTTTCTCCCTATTTTACAGCCAAGCAAACTGAGGCTCGGAGTTGAAAGGGTTGTACTGGCATTCGCAACGTTTAGGAGAGACAGGCCTGGGCTTCCGGCCCCAGGTCTGATTCAGCTCATTCTAAATTTATCCATGCATCCGTCAGATAATTACGGGGCACCTGAGCTGCCTTCTTAACAGAAGAGATAGAGAGAAAGATGTGAACCAGATGAATAAAAGTTTGGTGAGAAGTGCTGGTGGGTGAAGAACACCTCAGGCGGCGGAACTGTCTGTGCAAAGGTCCTGGGACAGGACAGTGCTTGGTGTGTTGGAGGAACAGCAAGGAGGCCTGTGTGTGTGTGTGTGTGTGTGTGTGTGTGTGTGTGTAGCAGAGTGAGTAGAGAGGGTAGAGGAAGAGGTGAGAGCAGGTTGTGCAAGGCCTTAGGAGCCACAGGGAGGATTTGGGCTATACCCTGAGGGAGTGGGCAGAGGAGGAAGGAGACCTGACTAAAGTGCTCACAGGCGCCCTCTGGTGGTGGTCGCAGGGAGGAGAGGCCATGGGTGGGCGAGGGTGGGCGCTAGGACACCAGGTTAGAGGTGACAGCGCTGCCCCAGCGGGGTGATGACAGGGTGGACCAAGATGTAAGCAGCTTTGGGGGGGGGCGGGAAGTAGCTAGACTGGGGACAGACTTGGGAGACTAAGTGACCCTTGGCCTGGATGACCTGCGGGGACTAAACGGGGGCACATTTTAATCATTAACCGGATGACAGAGTCCCAGGACTGGGCCCCCAGACATGCCTAGTCAGCGGTGTACACACAGCACCGAGTCCTCTGACTCCTGCCGCTGCGGCCCCAGAGGCTGTGTGAGGAGGCTGAGGCATGCGAGGCCCTCACCCACAGGCTGGGCAGCCTGTGCCCCCATACCCAGTAAACAGGAGCCCACTCCAGCCTGAGCCCTTGAGCAGGAGTCTGCAGAGGGCCGAGTTGGAAACACAGCAAAATTACTGCTGCCAGCCCTCCCAGGGTGTGCCAGCCCCCGCCAGCCCTTAGTGACAATCACAGCTCCCAATGACCGGAGCTGGACGTGTCACCAAAATCGGCATTCCCAGAGTGCACGCTCTGTTCCAGACGCTGTTCCCAATGCTCTTCCTGGGAGGTCTGTGCTGTTGCGGCTCCGGTGAGGCACAGAGGAACTGAGGACCAGCCTTCTAGACACACATCACAGAGCCTGGATTGAAAGCAGAACTCTGAGAATGGAGTGGCGCTCAGCCAAGGTCGCCTCTGCCCTTCCATCACAGGCTGTTAGAGGAGTGAGGGGCCTGGAGGTGAGGGGATTTCTCAGCGTGGCAACCCCTCCCTGACACAGGCTGGCCTTTCACGCTCATTCCCTATGTGGGAGAGCCACCATAGTTTGGGGTTATGCTAAGGGTTAGTTTTTCCTTCACTCTGTTTGTCTCTGTCTCCCTTTCACCTCCTTCCTCTGGTCCTGAAGGTTGCTCAGAAAAAGTCTCCCTCTTTTCTTCCTTCTTCCTTCTACCTTCTCTCCTTCCCCCCTTATCACCTTTCTCTCCTCCTCCAGGCAGCCCTCCAGCTTTCACTCTAGGGACCAGAATTGGGAGAGACAGGACTGGGCTTCCGGCCCCAGGTCTGATTCAGCTCATTCTAAATTTATCCATGCATCCGTCAGACAATTACAGGGCACCTAAGCCGTAGAAGACTCCCAAGATTTAGAGTCAGATACTCCTGCCTCTTGGCAGCTCTGTGGCCCTGGACAATCCATGTTGACTATATTCTCTTTGGTTTCCTCATCAGGAAAAACAAGGGTCCTATCCCCTGTTTTGGTTGCCCCTCTGTGGCCCCAGCACCTAGCTGAGCCTGGCACACAGCAGATGCTCAATAAATGTTTATTCAGTGGATGTTTTTCCTTTTGATTATTTGTCCATTGATTACTCCTCATATGCTCAAAATCTGACACTTCTCAGGAAACTCCCAGGACTCCCAGAGTAACACTCACCTCCTCCCCAGGACCTGCAAGGCCCAGCCAACATCTCTCTGCTCCTCACCAAGGCCAGCTCCTTCCCAATTTACGGCCTTTGCACATGCTGTTCCTTCTGCCAGAAATGCTCTTCCCACTCACGGGCTTTGCTTTTCATCCTTAATAGGACCGCTGAGAAGTTACATGAGGTTCCCCCTCTGGGCTCCCTCCCCTCCCGTGTCCAAGGGTTTACACTTAAATTGTGATGGCCCAGCCAGTATGGCTCAGTGGTTAAGTGCCAACCCATGAACCAAGAGGTCACCAGATTGATTCCCAGTCAGGGCACAAGCCTGCATTGCGGGCTCAATCCCCAGGAGGGGGTGTGCAGGAGGCAGCCAATCAATGTTTCTCTCATTGATGTTTCTATCTCTCATTCCCTCTCCCTTCTTCTCTTTGTATCTCAAATCAATTTTAAAAATTAAAAATAGCCCTAACCGGTTTGGCTCAGTGGATAGAGCGTCAGCCTGTGGATTGAAAGGTCCCAGGTTCAATTCTGGTCAAGAGCATGTACCTTGATTGCAGGCACATCCCCAGTAGGAGGTGTGCAGGAGGCAGTCGGTCGATGTTTCTAACTCTCTATCTCTCTCCCTTCCACTCTGTAAAAAATTCAATAAAATATATATATTTTAAAAAGCCCTGGCCAGTTGCTCAGTGGTTAGAGTGTTGGCCCGCTGACCTGAGGGTTGCTGGTTTGAAATGGGTGGTGTCCAGGCACATACCTGGGTTGTGGGTTTGCACCCGACCCCCCACTTAGGGCATCTCTCTCACATCGATGTTTCCCTCTCTTTTCCCCTCACTCCTCCCTCCCACTCTCTCTGAATAGCAATGGAAAAAAATATTCTCAGGCGAGGATTAACAAAAAATAAATAAATAAAATAAAATAAATAAACTGTGATGGTTAATTATGTAATTGACTGCTAACTCCTGTTTTCCCACACATTCTCCATCTCAGGAGGGCAGGGCTTGCTATCTGCTCTTTCAGCACCTTGGACTGCAACTGGCATGCATTAAGTGCTCAATAAGTGCTTTTGAATGAAATGAACGAATGACACATGTTACACACTCTCCTACCTGATTCCTCTCTGTGCTCCAGTTTATCAGAGTTTTCTGAATTCAACCCACTCCTCTTAGTGAGGTTCCAAGCAGAGAGAGTGGCACAATCACCTCCCCATTTTTTCACTCCATGCTCCTGTTAATATAATCAAAATGTTTTCACTTTTTTCCTCCCCTTTTTATGTTTTTCTCATTCAAGAGAGGAAAATGTTAAAATGTGTTGATGTAGTCAGAAGTGTTTTTAAGCTTCCAAACAATTCAAACTTGAGAATCAAGTGATCGCAGAAGAGCTAAAAAAACATTCTCGTTTATTAAGAGGAGAAATAAAATGCCATTTCAATGTGACAGAGGCTTGTTAATGCCGGGATATAAAGATAGACACTTCCTGTCCTCCACAGGCAAACTTCACCCACAGCTGTCGGTGCCAGGCCCGCCAGAGCGGTGGAGGCAGAGTAGCCACAAAGAGAATGTAATTGCTCAGAGCTGAAGCCCGACATGTTCCTGGGGCCATGCCAAGATGGAATGAAGGTCGTGGAGGATCGAGATGCTGTGGCAGGGAATTGCCCTTGAGGCCCTTTCAGGAGAGAGGAGGGCCCAGGCTGCGTCTCATGGGGAAGGGATCCTCATTTCTTGTTGCATATTATGTCGGGGTGGAGGGGGAGCGGTGGAGGGCGTTCTCCTATTGGTCAGGTCTTGGAGGAACGGATCTCCTCCCCGGGAGGGAGGTCTCTAGTGAGCATCTGAGTCCTCACTGTGTGGTCTTGGGCACATTGCATTCCATCTCCTTGTCTCAATTTTCCCATCTGCCAAATATGGACACTATTTTCATTTTAACATTGTAATGTGAGCTGCGATTATTTGCTGTTACTATTATTAGCTCTTATTGTTTTTGTTGTTGCTCTCGTAACCCAAGTGGGGTGCCCGCCCAGCCCATGGACTTTTCCTGAGAATTGCCCTGACCCTCCACCTCACTAACACAGCACCCCTGCCTCATTCACACTGTCACCCCCACCTTCCTGTCGTAACAGGTGGACCAGGCATAGGCTCAGCCAATCAGATTCTTTCCTCTTGGAGTTGGGAGTGAGGACCCCAACACACCCATTTCAGGTTCCAGACACTTCAGACCACACCCTTGCCTTGTGCGAGGGACAGGCACACTGAGGAATAAAGATGATGTTGAAAATCGTGACAATTGCTACGAAGAAAGAAAAACATCCTATATAATAAAAGCCTAATATGCAAATTGTCCCCGCAACAGGGAGTTCGGCCGGGAGTTCGACCAGAAGTTCGACCGCTCGCTATGACGTGCACTGACCGCCAGGAGGCAGCACGGAACATGGTGGGCGTCTGTGCTGTGACACTGGCAGCAGGTGGCAGTGGAAGCGCTTCTGGCCCCAATAGGCCCCAACGAGAGTGGGACAGCAGCGGGATGGTGGAGCAGGTGAACAGGTGAGCAGGCGGCGCCAGGCCAAAGCAGGTGCGAGCGGGGCCCAATTGCCCCGCTGATCACCCAGCAGATGGTGACCAGCAGCGGTGATGGGGCCACCCCCCGGTTTCCAGGCAATGAGGGAGCCGGGTGGATGCCCAATGACTCAGGTGGCAGGGGGTATGTGGGAGCCTGGAGACTCAGGTGCTACCCAAAGCCCAGAGGTCAGCAGGGACCTGCCCTTCCACACCAGACACTCTTGCTTCAATCACCAGCCAGGCCTAGGGACTGCACCCATGCTCATATTTCGTGCACCTGGCCTCTAGTGGTAACATAATGGAAGGGTAGATGTTGGGGAGACGTTAGCCAGAGTGGCTGGCTGTGGGGAGCTCTCTGAAGAGCTAAGAGATGGCATGGAGGGCAGGAGGGAGCAGCAGGCTCAAAGGCAGGGCCAGGAATTTGGATTTCATCCTTGGGGCAATGGATGAAATCCATTCATATTCCAGGGTCACTTTTTGCCGGAAACCAATAATTGTCTCACTAATAGAAAGTGGACAAGGAACCCGGAAGGCTGGTCAACCTTGAAGCTCTGAAAGGTCAAAGCCAGCCACCCCCATCAAATAATCATGTAAATCCTTACTGATAAGATAATCTACTTGTTACTGGAATTGTCTGCTTCAGGTCAAAGGGTGAATCCCAAACCTGAATAAAAGGGATGGCAAAGCCAAAGGAAAGTGGTAGTTTTTCCACTAGAGGAAGGCTCCCGCCTGGCCCCCCAATATCGACAAATTAATGCATTTCTAGTCTCTCTTTTCCTTTGCATACGGCCTCCTCCAGAACTCAAACCCTGAACCACGCAGGACATGAAAGAGATTCCCACAACTTTGGGATTTTTAATAGTGAAGGGATTAAACCTGTCCGGCCTTCACTGACGCCCTGCCCTGGAGGTGGAGAAGTAACCCCCACCTTGCGAAATTGACCCTTCAACATCGACATTCCGAAACCATCACACCCCGGTGGAGAATCCCTGCCTGACAAACAGTTTCAGGAAATAGCCAGACCGCAGAACAGACCCCAGGCGTCACCTGACCCCAGAAAGCCCTAACTGCCACCGGTTTCTTCGGATAACAGCAGCCTCTGAAAAATATAAAAACTTACCCCTGCCCCAGTTTTGGCGCGGCTTCTCCTGCTCCCCTCTCCGAGCAGGTGAACCCGCCCCTGTGCTCCCAATAAAGCCTGTCTAATTTGGTCTCTGTTTGGACTCACGGTTTTTCCTCACGGCGGCGTAAAAAACCTAACAAAACCTGTGGTTTAACATTGTCCATTTGAAAGATGGAGGAACCTTTGTCAGTCTGTGTTCACCTCACAATTCCGACTGCACACCCTTTGAACCTGTGTCCCAGTTCTGCAGGGAAAGGTGCTGTAATTGATTAGTGATGCCTGGATCTTGTCTCCTTGGGATAGTTTTGTTATTGATTAGTGATGCCTGTCATGGGCAGCTGAGGAGAATATAGGGATTTGTGTGTCATGATTGCCATCTGCTCAGAGAAAACCCTCTACACTCTCCTGGAAAAGACAGTAGGATAAATCCTGGACTTAGATCAGGGCTCAAATTTTGGCTGAACTGCATTTTCTCTATAAGACGTTAGGCAAGTCACTTCCTGTCACTAAGCTTCATTCCCTCCTCTGCAAAGAAAGGACAGAAATCTCTCCCTCCTGGGGTTGTTCTGTGGACTGTGTGGTATGTGTGCCATGCCCAGCATGCAATAGTGCTTGGCTATGGTCAATGTCAGCCTCTCCAGACCTCCCTCCTGGTAGCCAGAGTTTAAAGCTGACTCTGTTTTATCTCCAGACCCAGCTCCAGGGTTGGTTCCAACTCTGTCCTCCAAATCTGGCAGATACCCTCGGCTGCATCTTGCACCTGGGTTCTGTCTCCAGAGCTCAAATCTTTGGCATGCACCATCCAGTTATGCCCCCACCTGGTGGCAGTGCACATAAAACAAAGCAGGCACAGGGACAGATGGGCTTGGGACTCAGTTTGGGAGGGGTGTCCTACACCTGGCCCCAGCTCCCTTCCTTCCTGGGCCTGCCAGGAAGGGTGCTCCTTGCCAACCACAGCGGGGGCTGTCCCCATGCCTGGCTGCCTCCCAAGTCTTGGCCTGGGTGTTACAACCTCAACGTTTATGTCTGCAGGTGACTGGGATCACGTTACCTCTTTTGTTACCTGGCATGGACTAGAGCCATGGTCGGCAAACTGCGGCTCTCGAGCCACATGCCGCTCTTTGGCCCCTTGAGTGTGGCTCTTCCACAAAATACCATGGCATGGGCCAGTCTATTTTGAAGAAGTGGCATTAGAAGAAGTTTAAATTTAAAAAATTTGGCTCTCAAAAGAAATTTCAGTGGTTGTACTGTTGATATTTGGCTCTGTTGACTAATGAGTTTGCCGACCACTGGACTAGAGGGACTTTGGGGATCTGTGAGGAGGAGGTGGGTTGGGGAAGAGGAGGAGAGGGGAGAGGAGGAGGAAGAAGAGGTGGAGGAGGGGTTCCTTCAAAGCATCTTGCTGGTGCCTGAGCAACGGTCACTTTGGGAAGCAACAAATGCTCAGGATGAGACAACGGTGAACCAACCTGGGATACAAGGGGCAGAGGTGACCTACCTCCCTTTGCTACTCAGTTCTCTCCTGGTCCCTTAACTCCCATGCCGGAAGCCACCCATTGTCTCACTAATAGAGAGATGTGGACAGGGAACCCGGAAGGCTGGTCATCCTTAATTGCTCTGAAAGGCCAGAGCTAATCACTCATTGTTTAGCTGAGACCTTGGTAGCTGAAGCAGCCTCCACCTGTTAGTCTTATGTAAATTCTTGCTGATTGGTTACTATTGGAATTGCCAGCCTAAAGGCTATGAGTGTATCCCATAATATTAATAAAAGGGATAGCAAGGCCAGAGTGCGTGGTAGTCTTCCCCTTAGAGGTGGGCTGCCGCCTGGCCCCCAATATTCCAAATCAATACTTTTCTAGTTTCTTTCCTTTGTGTGCAGCCTTCTCCAGAACCCAAACCCTGAACCACGCGGGCCGTGATAGGGGTTCCCATACTCCCATCCCTACCTCTCACTCCAACACTCCATCCTCCACTCAGCGGTCAGAGGGAACATTTCAAAACACAATCTGTATCCTGTCCCTATTCTGCTTCGTTCCTTCTGTGGCTGCCTTTGCCCCTGGGGAAATGAATGGATAAATAGATGAGTGAATTAATTAATGAATTAATTGCACTTGTCAGCCTGTTTCACACATGGAGCCAGAGAGGTCTCTTTAGAACTTGAATCAGAATATTAGGTCACTGGGTCCTGTCTCTCTTCCACAGGTCTCCAGTGTTCTCTTAATAAAGTCCGCATTCTCCACCTGGCCCACAGCCCCTGCCCTGCCCTCACCTCCTCCCTCTCCCCCTGCTCACATTGCTGCAGCCACAGGGCCTTCACTCTTTCTCCAATATGCCCGTATGGTCCTGCCCCAGGGCCTTTGCACAGGCTGTGTCCATTGCCTGACACACTGTTTCCCAAACTCTTCTCTAAAAATAACTTTTTAGTCTAGCCAGTTTGGCTCAGTGGAGAGAGCATCAGCCTGTGGACCAAAGGGTCCCGGGTTCGATTCCAGTCAAGGGCATGTACCTCAGTTTCAGTCTTCTTCCCGATCCAGGCCTTGGTAGAAGCAACCAATCGATGTGTTTCTCTCAAATTGATATTTCTCTCTGTCTTTCCCTCTCTCGTGCACTCACTCTAAAAATCAATGGGAACAAATCCTCGGGTGAGGATTAAAAAATAAATAATTTTTTATTTTTCAATTACAGTTTATGTACAATACTATATTAGTTTCAGGTGTACAACCCAGTGGTTAGACATTTATATAACTTACAAATAGATCACCCCAATAAATCTAGTACTGACCTGATACCATACATACGTATTAGAATATTATTGACTATATTCCCCACGACATACTTTACATCCTCATGACTGCTCTGTAACTACCAATGTGTACTTCTTAATCCTGTCACCCTTTTCACCCGAACCCCTAACCCCCTCCCACCTGGCAGCTGTCAAACTGTTCTCTGTATCTGAGTCTGTTTCTATTCTGCTTGCTCGCTCATTTATTTTGGTTTTTAGAGTTCACATACAAGGGAAATCATCTGGGATTTTTAGAGTTCACATACAAGGGAAATCATCTGTCCATTTTATTTCACTCAGCACACTACCCTCCTGGCCCATCCATGTTATTGCAGATGGCAAGATTTCATTCTCTTTTATGGTTGAGTCATATTCCATTGTATGTATATGTATATACACACACAGACACATATATATATTTCCTTTCTTCTATATTCATTCATCTATTGATGGACATCTAGGTTGCTTCCATATATTTGTGAGTGTAAATGATTCTGCAATGAATATATGGATGCGCATGTCTTTTCAATTAGTGTTTGGGGTTTCTTCAGATAAGTACCTAGAAGTGGAATTGCTGGGTCCTTCCTTGTCTCTCTCTTTTTTAAAAATATTTTTTTATTGATTTCAGAGAAGAAAGGAGAGGGAGAGAGAGATAGGAACATCAATGATGAAAGAGAATCATTGATCGGCTGCCTCCTGCATGCACCCTACTGGGGACTGAGCCTGCAACCCAGGCATATGGCCTGACCAAGAATTGTACTGTGACTTCCTGGTCTATAGGTCAATGCTCAACCACTGAGTCATGCCAGCGAGGCCCTTCCTTATCTGTCTTGTCTGTTGGTATAGCCTTTGTTTTAAAGTATATTTTGTCTGATATAAATATTGCTACCCCAGCTTGTTTTCTTTTCATTTCCATTTTCCTGAAGTATCTTTTTATTTTCAGTTTCTGTATGTCCTTCAATCTGAAGTGAGTCTCTTGTAAACAGCCTATGTAAGGGTCTTATTTTTTTTGCTTTTTTTTAAAATATATTTTTATTGATTTTAGAGAGCAAGGGAGAGGGACAGATAGAAACATCAATGATGATAAAGAATCACTGATTGGCTGCCTCCTGCAAACAGCCTACAGGGGATCGAGCCCACTACCCAGCATGTGTCCTGATCTGAAATGAAACCTGACCTCCTGGTTCATAGGTTGACACTCAACCACTGAGCCACATCATCTGGGTGAGGTCTTGTTTTATCTATTCATATGTCTTTTGATCCAAGCACTCCACCCATTTGCATATAAAGTAATTGTTGATACATAAATGTACTTATTGCCATTTTAGCATTCATATTTTAATTTTCCCCCTTCTTCTTAAAGAAGACCCTTTAGCATTTTTTAAAATATACTTTTATTGATGTCAGAGAGAGATAGAAACATCATTGATAAAAGAAAATCATTGGTCAGCTGCCTCCTGCACACCCCCTACCAGGGATCAAGCCAGCAACCCGGGCATGTGCCCTTGACGGGAATAGATGTAGCTCAGTTGGATGAAAGCCCTTCCATCCACAGGCCAATGCTCCATCCACTGAGCCAAACCAGACATGGCCCTTAAACGTTTTTGTATTAAAATTATTTATCTCCTTTTAACTTAATCAATTTTAATGCAAACATTTAATAGGGCATCTTTCCCATTGTTCCCAAGATTTCATCTCTTTCCGCTGCTGTTGGCATTGTTGACTTTACTCCATTCTGTCTTGTCCGCACCATGATAGAATTCCAAAATTTCCGGCAGTTTTTGTACTTCAGGAAGTAATTGGAACACCTTTCCCTGTCATAGTTATTTTTATCCACCCTTCTATCTGGTAGAAGCGTCAGATTCCAACAAGCAAAAATGTGTGTCAGGACCTCGCCGGCTCCATGCTACCCCTGGCATCTGACTTGCGGAGCTGCGCTGCCAGACACTGGCAGTCCCCAGCTGCAGATGCTTCAGTCTCTCATGCAGCTGGACTTGGTGTGCATCCCAACGTGCTGCCCTTTCATAGTTCTTGTCATACTGGTTTGGTGATGATGAACTCCTTTAGCTTTTTCTTGACTGGGAAGCTCTTCAATTCTAAATGATAGTTTTTCTGGGTAGAGTAATCTTGGTTGTAGATCCTTGCTTTTCATCACTTTGAATATTTCTCTCCACTCACTTCTTGCCTGTGAAGTTTCTGTTGAGAAATTAGCTGAAAGTCTTATGGGAGCTCCCTTGTAGAGTAACTAACTGTCTTCCTCTTGCTGCTTTTAAGGTGATCTTTTTAAATCCTCACCTGAGGGTATGCTTATCGAGTTTAGAGAGAGGGGAATGGCGGGGGAGTGGAGAAAGAGAGAGATACAGAGGGGAGGGGGAGAGAGAGAGAAAGAGAGACAGAGAGAGACTGAGGGAGAGAGAGAATGATTAGTTTCCTCCTGTACACCACCACTGGGGATTGAAATCACAACCTAGGTATGTGCCCTGACTGGGAATCAAGCCCACCACCTTTTGGTATATGGGACAAGGCTCCAACCAACTGAGCCACATTGGCCAAAGCTCTTTGGGTTCATCTTGTTTGGGACTCTGCACACACTCTGGACTTGTGTGTCTACTTTCTTCACAAGTTCAGGCAAGTTTTCTGTCATTTTTTCCAATATGTTTTCAATTTCTTGCTCTCTCTTCTCCATCTGGTAGCCCTCATAATGCAAATGCTGGAAGTTACACTCTCCTCATTTTTTATTTTTATTTTTTTAAATATATGTTTATTGATTTCAGAGAGGAAGAGAGAGGCAAAGAGAGATAGAAACATCAATGATGATAGAGAATCATGGATTGGCTGCCTCCTGCACGCCCCCTACTGGGGTTTGAGCCTGCAACCTGGGCATGTGCCCTTGACCAGAATCAAACGCGGAACCCTTCAGTCTGCAGGCCAACACTCTATCCACTGAGCCAAACCAGCTAGGGCTCTATCCTCATTTTTTAATTCTTTTTTTCCTCTTTGCTGTTACGATTTGATGTTTTCTGCTTCCTTATCTGCCAAATCACTGACTTTATTTTCTGCTTCATCTCCTGTTGATTCCTGGTAATGTAGACTTCATTTCTGACTGGTTCTTTTTTATGCTTTCTATCTCCATTTTTATGTTTCTATCTCTTAGTTGAATTTCTCCCGGAGCTCTTTGAGCGTCCTTATAACCAGTGTTTTGAACTCTGCATCTGGTAGATGGCCTGTCTCCATGTTGTCTCGTTCTTTTTCAGAGTTTTATTCTGTTCTTGCATCAGGGACATGTTTCTCTGTCTCGTGTTGGCTGTCCATCTGTTTGTCTCTATGTATTAGGTAGAGCCGCCATATCTCCTTGGTTTCATACAATAGGTGCCCTGCAGGGCCTAGTGGCGCAGCCTCCCCTGTCACCTGAGCTGGGTGCTTTGGGTGCACCCCTTGTGTGGACGATGCGCACCCTCCTGTTATAGTTGAGCCCTTACTGCTGTTGGTACATTAACAGGAGGGATTTACCCCCAGGCCAGGGGGCTGTGAGGACTGCTTACAACTCATATGAAAGATCTGTTGTGCAGGGGCTGATTCCACCAAGCAGGACTGGCTGGATCAGGGGCTCCGGTGCCTGCTGAGTCCACCTCTCGAGTGTGGCGCCTATGGAGTGGTCAGGTGGTGCATCAGCATGGTTGGTCTAAAGCTGACCACCAGATTCACTGGCTCTGGGGTCTCCTGGGAGGTGCAGGCAAGGTCAACCACCATCTGTGCTCTGCCTAAGGGCACTGGGCCTCAGCACAAAGTGATCTGCAGGAAGGCTGCTACTTGTCTTGGGTTTGGAGGTGCCTAGGAGAGGCCAAGTTTCAAACAAGGCTGGCTTCCACAACGTCAGACCAGGGCTCACTTAGTAAGAGGTCTTTGGTACATCGAAGCCAGGTACTGCCTATTTGAGAGATTTTAGCAAAGTCCATGGCAGGAGCTAAGAAAGGGCCTGCAAGTTGAATGGAGTCTCAGGAAATCACCAGAGGGGGCGCACAATGTCAACTAGGTTGATGGCGGCTTAGGCTCAGCAAAAGAACAATGGCCTCTGCCAGGACTTCTGTCTGAGAGAAAGTCCTCGCCAGACAATGCTGCTCCTCCCTGTATGTTCCTGGCACCTTCTGAGCTGCTGTGAGTCCGAGTAAGTCTGTGTGGGGCCCTGTAAGAGGGAAGCCTGGGCCTCCAGCAGCTACAATCCCCACTGGTCTTCCCAGGCAGGAGTTATGGGGACTCTCTTCCTGGTACTTAAACCCTGAGCTGGGAGGGCCTGGTGTGGGGCTAGAACCCCTTGCTCCTTATGGGGGTCCTCCCCAGCCCAGATATCCCTCTTGATTGTTAGCCATCACCTGGGGTGGGGCCAGCCAGTTCCGGGTCTCCCCCTCCTGCCAGTCTCAGTGTCTTCTTCTGTAATCCTTCCTTACAGGGCTCCTGTTCAGCTTGACTTCAGGTGGTTCTGAGCTATGACTGTTCTGTAGTTTAGTTGTAATTTTGATGCAGTCGTGGGAGGAGATAAGCACAGCATTTACCTATGCATCCAACAGGACTGGAAGCCCCCCAAACTCTTGGCTGAACCCCCAGCTTCTTCTCATCACTAAATGTCATCTCCACTGAGAAGCCTTCCTGACCACCCTCTCTGAGCATACACCCCATTATTCTCTGCCCCTATTCACTCCCTTCCCAGTTCTATTCCCATTTGGTAAAAAAAAAAAAAAAAAAATCCCTGCATCTGTCAGGGATTATTGACCTGTTCAATGGCTGTCTCACCTTGGGCAAGTCCCTGCCTTCCCCTGAGCCTCCGTTTGTTCATCTGTCAAATGGGAGTATGGGCCACCCGGCTTACTTGTTCCGTGCTGGGTTCCAGCATGTAGGACAGCGTCCGGCACACAGTCAGTGCCCAAATGAATGAATGAACAGACCGAGTAGCAGATTCATTCACGCTCACGCCCAGCACGGCTGCCTCTCAGAGCTGCCTTTCTGAGGCCGGTGAGCTGGGTCTGACTGAAGAGGCACAGGTACAGATGTCACTATGGCACTGTGTCCCCACCTGTGTCCCCTCTCCTGACTGTGCCAGAAGGCAGATGAGCTCAGAACGTCCAGGAATGTCGGCCGCTACTTCCCTGACCCGGCATACACCCAGGCCGTGCGTCCGAGGGCACACGTGGTAGTGTGTTCCAAGCCCACGTGGTAGTGCGTGCCAGGCCCCACGTGGCCACCTGGGCCCGGTCACTCCTGTGAGGTACCAATCTGCACTCCTTTCCATAGTTCCTCCTCCCTGCCGCCCACCTTCAATCAGCCAGCCACCTCCTGGATCTGGAGTTTCAGAAGCTGACACTCTGAAGGGGGAGAGGAGCAAAGCGCTTCCGAAGGCCCCAGGAGGACGGACGCTAATTGAGCACTGACTGCGTCCAGGCCCTGTTCCAAGCCCTTTGCTGCAGTTTTCACAGGGAGTTCTCCCACAGCCCCATGAGGTAGGGAGTGCGATCGGCCCATATCAGAGGCGCGGAGGCAGCAGGTGCTCCGGAGGCGACGGGCACGTGCACGCTCCCAGCAGCGCGACTCACAACAATCCAGAGGTGTCCATGGGTGAACCAACAGGTACACAGGACCTGGTCCATCCAGACAATGGGATTCGGCCTTAGAAAGGAAAGAAGCTCTGCCCTGGCTGGTGTGGGTCAGTGGTGAGAGCCGCTCTAGGGTTTGATCCTTCACCCCCATTGGGACGCATGCAGGAGGCAACCAATCGATGTGTCTCTCTCACATTGATGTTTCTCTCCTCCCCCCTTTCCCATCACTCTCTCTCAAGATCAATGGGAAAAAGATATCCTTGGGTGAGGATTGACAAAAACAAAACAGAACAGAAAAGAAGTTCTGACATGTGGTACAGCATGGATGGACCTTGAGGACATGTTGCTCAGTGACATAATCTGTCACAGCAGAACACATACTGTGTGATTCCACTCACAGGGGGTCCCTACGGACGGAAGTCAGATCCACGGACGGAAAGTGGGTGGTGGGTGCTGGAGGTGGGTGGCGGGGATGGTTGTACACAGGTGTGAATGTGCTTAATGTGTGAGAGATGGGCCCTGGCCAGTGTGGCTCGGCTGCTTGGAGCGTCGTTCCATGCACCAAAAGGGCTGCAGGTTCTACCTAGTCAGGGCCCATACCCGGATCAGGGTGTGTATGGCGGTAGCCAATAAATGGTTCTCTCTCACACTGATATCTCTCTCTCTTTCTCTCTCTCTCTCTCTCTCTCTCTCTCTGGAAGTAGTTGATAAATGGTTCTCTCTCACACTGATCTCTCTCTCTCTGTCTCTCTTTCTCTCCCTTCTCCTTCTTCCCTTCCTCTCTCTCTAAAATCAATAAATATATATTCAGGTGAGGATTAAAACATTAAAAATAAATTTTTTTTGCATTTTGGGGAGATGGAAAGTTTCTGGATAATGGTGGTGGTTGTACAATATTGTGAGTGTCCTAAAGCCATTGAGTTGTACATGTTAACATTTTTAATAGTTAAAATGGTAAATGATACACCGTGTCTCTTTTGCCATATTAAAAACTGTCTTGTTTATTCCCTCAGAGGAGGCGCTGACAGCAACATGAAGAGGGAGAAGCCAGGTACCGATGAGCAAGATCTCACAGGTGTATTGCTGAGTGATAGCAAGGAGAGGGCAGGACGCACCCGAGTGCACGCGTGTGAGAAGAGCAGTCAGGGAGGGACAGTGCGCAGGTGCTCATGTGCGCACACGCTGTCCGGGAGGAACAGGGACCTGTGACCGTGGCTGCCTCTAGGGGTGGGCGCTGGTGACGGGGCCCAGGGTGGGGAGGAGAACTGTTTTTCTCCCTGAACTCTCGCGCCTCAAAAGGCAGTGGTGAAAAGCCCAGCTTTGCCTTTGACCAGCTGTGTGACCTTGGACTCGTGACTTAACCCCTCTGTGCCTCAGTGTCATCACCTACAAAACAAAAATGGTGATGCGCCCTTTGGAGGGATGTTTGGATGAGGAGAGAAGGGATGAATACCCATCAGGTGCTGAGAAAAGGGTTTGGCATCAGGCAGGTGCCAACCACGCATTGCTCTTACCTGGTCTATCCCGACCCATCTTCCCCCTCCAAACAAAGAAGTATGCAAGGCTCTATCTTTTGGACTTTGAATGAATCGTGCATGTCACTGTTGGTGCCTGGTCCATGGTTGGCATCGACAATCTCCAAATTGCTGAGCTCATCCCTTCTCCTCTCTGCTCCCAGCCAGGGACCCAGCCTCCGAGCAAGTGATGCAACCTGGGGAAACCGAGTCCCTTAGGCCCCGGTTGCTCCCGTAACACCTTGGGCATCTAGTTCGCTGGAAGAGTCCAGGATGGGAATCTTCTCCTATTTGCCTTAATTAGCATCTCGCAGGAGCAGGTTGCCATGACTTCAGAAGGAAGTCTACGGGGGAGGAGCCTGGCCAGGCTGCCCCAGGAGGGGCGCCCTCCTCCCCTCCCTGGCTAGCCTGGCCAACCTCCAGCCTCTGCATCAGGTAGGTGTGGGGGGGGCCTCCCCCGGTAGGGAGGGTCGAATCCAGGCTTTCTTTTCGCTGTGTGACCCTTTTCCTCTTCTGTGGATGAGGACTAATAAAAACAGCTCCTTTCCAAGCTGCTAGGAGGACAGAATGAAATATAAACGCCCAGCTCTGGGTTAGGAGGCCTACCCATTATTGCGGTTATTAATCAGTTGGGAGAAAGTGGTTTTAAATAGAATCCCACTTATGATCCCCAAATTGTTTCTAAGCAGAGAAAAATATCTGAGGAGCACACATTATGAGGCCAGGACGGCTTATGTCTGGGGGCTGCGATAGAAATGACCATAATCACTGGTACTGAGGTGTCACCTAACATGTCCTAAGGGCATTAGATGTGTTATTCATTTAGTCCTGAGGCGTGGGGGGACTGTATCCCCATTGCACAGATAAAGAAACGGGGGCTCCGAGAGGGAGCACAGCCTGTCCACAGTGGGCCACGACAGAGAGGATGTGGACCCAAGTGGCTGACTCCAGCATGCAGTGCCCGCCACGTGGCCGTGAGTAACTCTGATCCAATGTCATTTTCATTGGGGCCCTGCTATAAACATCTCCCCACCTGGAGATGAGAAGTCCATTCGTCAAGCACCAGCTGAGGCCCCCCCAAAACAAGTGGGCACGTCTGTATAATCTTACCTCCTTGCAAGAAAGCATTGCTTCATCCCACCATTAGGGAAACTGAGCCCTAGATTGAGGGTGTGCCTTAAGGTCATGCAGTAAGGCAGGGCTGAGCTGGGACAAGACTCTTCTGTGCTGGTCTCCACGCTCTCTATCCAGTTCTGTCCACTCCTCAGGGGATGGTGAGAGAAACAGAAACAAGACAAAGTGTTTGGAAGAAAAATTGGATGCTGGTGCTAAGAGGTCTTCTGATCAGGGAGGACATCAGTGAGCCGAGTTTGGGGTGCATGGGGAGGTTGTCTCTCCAACCTGGCTCCAGGGCCAGAAAAGCCCCCCAAAGGGATATTTTTCAGTTGATATGAATGTTTTGAATCCTGAGACTTGGACCCCAGAACTGGTCCTGCAGAGAAGGGCTGTGTGGAAGGGAGCTCAGTGTTCCACCCTGAGCACAGCCAGAGCCAGGGACCAGGAGGGCCAGCCTGGCTGGCTCTGGTCTTTTCAACAAACTCAGGCTGATGATGGCGTGCAGTGCCCAGGTGTAGGAGAGGGAAGCACAAAGTCAAACCTGGGCGCTGCTTTGAGAACACCAAGGAATGTCCAGAGATGGCAGGGTAGTTAGCAGGACAGGCGAGAGGGAACAGAACATAGAGCTCAGCAGTGTAGACACAGGAGGGTTGAGAGGAAGAATGGATCAATGGATGGATGGATGGATGGTTGGTGGGCAGGTAGATGATGGATGGATGGGAGAATAGATGATGAATGAATGGATGAATAGATGGATGGATACATGGGTAGGTGCATGAATAAATGGATGGGTGGGTGGGTGGGTAGATGGATGGATAAGGCATGAATGGGTGGGTGGATAAGGGATGGATGGATAAGGGATGGGTGAGTAGGTGGGTGGATGGATAAGGGATGGATGGATAAGGGATGGGTGAGTGGGTGGGTGGATGGATAGATGGATGGATGGATAAGGGATGGAGGGATAGATGAATAGATGGATAGGTGGATGGATAAGGGGTGAATGGATGGATGGATGAGTGGGTGTCTGGAAGGAAGATGGATACATGGATGAGAGGATGGATTGGGGGGGTAGGTGGATGTATAGATAGCATTCCTACCTTTAACAATAGTAGCTCAGTGATATAAGCTCTGCCTTACCAAGCAGAGCATGTGCTGAGAACCTCTCCAAGTCCTCAGCTTGACTTTGGAGGTGGAGGTGGAGGTGGTGGGGAGTGTCTCGCTGATACTTTCACTCCAGATGTGGGGCATCTGAGGCTCAGAGAGCTGAACTCCTTCCCGCAACTCTCAGTGGTGCGCCCTACCCCACACCGTCCTGAGACTGTCCCTGTCGGAGTGACCTCCCAGGCCAAGTACGACGGTCACTTCTCAGTCCGAATCCTGCCCACACTCCCAGCAGCCTCTCCCCTGACCGGTCCCTCCTTCTCCTGGAACAATGTCCTCTCTTGGTTCCTGGGAGCCCGCAGCCACCTGGCCTCCCTCACCCTGTTAGACCCCTCAGTCTCTGCCAGCTTCTCTCCTTTTCTGCCCAGTTTCTAAACTGAGGACAGCCCTTGGGCATCGTCTCTCTCCCCACCTGTTCGTCCATCCCCATGGATTAAAATTCCTTCTTCCATCATTGGCCAACAGACCTAGGTCTTCATAAGGCATCTGACACCTCTGTGTGAGGCCAGGCCAGATCTCTAGTCTTACCGCCTCCCCCTCCAACTTGCCCCTCCCCACACTTCTGTCTCTTCTGTTGCATCTCCAGCCTTCCAGGCACACAGGGCAGACAGGCTAGCACCATCCTCGGCTCTCTTTCCCCACACCCTTCAGCCAGTCCCTTAGAAAATCCCATGGGCTCTGCCTCCACAAGCTACCCAGAGGCTGCTCACGTCGTCCCCCTCTTCTACATCCTCTGGTCCTTCTTCACCACCTCACCACCAGCCTGGACAGTGCAGTCGCCCCCATCCTGGTCCCCAGCTTCACCCTCTTCTCCCACTGTCTAGCCAGGAGAGGACACCAATGAGAACCTGGGTCAGATCTTGCCCTCACCTTCCCCCAGTCTGTCTTCCCAGCAACAGCTAGAGGGCGCCAGTGGGCATCTGAGTCAGGTCCCATCCCTCCTCTCCTCAAAGGCCCCCAGAGCTCCCACCTCCCTCAGGATAAAAGTCCAAGACCTCCCTGTAGCCCATAGGCCTTGCATGACCTGCCCCAGGAACATCCCGCCTTCACCTCCTTCCTCTCCCCCTCGTTCACTCTGCTCCAGCCACAGGAGCCTCCTTGCTGTTCCTTCAACCCCGCCAGCCTGGTCCTGCTCCAGGACCTCTGCCTGCCCTGTGCCCTCTGCCTCCGCTACCCTGCTCCTGTTGGTCTCTAGTATTCAAATGCTACCATCTCACTGCGGCCTCCCCCAACCACCCTGTGTAAGACATGCCCCCCCCCACACACACACATACCTCTCCAGCCTCTTTTTCTTGGTTTCTTCCCTTCATGCTCACCACCCACTGCATATCTGACTTGTTGACTTTTTAACCTACAACTTCGGCTCTTGCAAACGGACACTTTCCTCCTGTTCTGTTGGCCATTTCCTCCCAGCACCTAGGACAGCGTCTGACCACCCTACAACGTCTTTGTTGAATAATTAAATGCCTACTTAAGGGAAGCGCCGACCCATTGAGCTTCTGCTATTGCTAGACCCCGAAAAATCTGTCCAGGAAAACGGGAAACGTGATGAGAGGTGGGGAAGGAGGGGGGTGGACCATGAAGAGAGCACACTCAAAACTAGTGCCGTCCAGATTCGCCTGACCTTGGCCCCCCAGTGTGGCAACGACCAGGGACTTCCTGCCCTCGGGTCTCTCCTGGGGGCTGAAGGAGCCTCCTGCTCTGCGGCCTTGGACCTGCACCCGTGGCCTCTGCTCTTCCTCTTACCTCCGCGTTCCTTCTGTTTCCGAAGACGGTTGTCTCCGGAGAACATTCGCAGAAGCCTTCCCCACCCCGGGCCCGCAGCACGTGAGCCTGGGGAAAAACATAAAGGTCAATGTCTATAATTGAATTTTCCCCGAGATAAAAATAGCATCTTTGTAATCGTTTAAATGGTTCTGAGGGAAGAAGGAAGAGAAGGAGGGAGGGGAGGAGGAAGGAGGGACGGAGGAAGGGAGACAGGGAGCGAGGGAGCTGCCTACAGTTTAAAAATTAGACTGGTCGCCAGCGGACTGGCACCAAGGACCCCTAGGTGAGTGACCTTGGGCGTGCCATGCACCCAGGCTTCTTGGGCCAGTTTCTTTCCATGAGACCTGGGAGGGGTGTCTGCGTGTGAGTGCACCTCACAGACAGCTCCAACTGTGAGCTGACAACGTGCTAATGGGAGATGGGGCTTGACCTGAAGGAACAGCCACTGCGGGGACTGCAGGGAGGACCCTGGTGCCCAGGGGAGAGGGAGGGGGCTGTGTCCTCTCTCTGGGTTCTGTTTCCCCGCCCTATTCCTGGTGTGGACTCGATTCTCTCTCTGCCCTTCTAGAGAGTTCACCCTTTACTTTGTTGAATCTGGGCTTCCTGTTTAATACCCCATTCTGGACCCTCCTCCCCACGCCCCACCATGTGTGTGGCCTGGGGGAGGGAGAAAAGCAGGAGAGGTACATCCACATGGCACGGAAATACATTTCCTCCCTATTAATTTTCAACACGGGAAGATTTATCATCACCTCCCCTGGGCTCTCTGCAGAACTGGCAGGCAGCCAGGGAGCCTCCCTCCTCGCCAGTGGGTCACGGGCCCCTCACCTGCCCCCCGCCCCCACTCTCTGGACCTCCGTGTCTCTGCTTAAGCAAATCACTCCTCTAGACCAAGCCCCGTTTCGTTACCTGTCAAACCAACCCCTGGGGCTGTTTGAGGAGGATGGAGACCAGGGGTGGGAGCACCCACCCATAGGGCTTTGATCATATGTGTGTCCCGTCCACCTGGCTGCCCTCTCTTTCTTCTCACCCTTTGAATTGATTCCCTCCCCCTTGTGAGCCTCAGTTTTCCTGCTCTGAAAATGGGTAACAACAGTGCCAACCTTACTAGAATGTTGCCACAGTCAAAAGAGTTAATGTATGGGGGAGCACAGTGCCCAGCACATAGTAGGTGCTCAATGCGTGCTCCAAAAAAACAATACATATTATTATCTGCAATCCCATGGGGCTGCAGGACCTGAGTTTTCAGCAAGAGTGGGCCTGGGCCAGGGGATGCAGACAATAACCAAAAAGGTGAGTGATGAGCCACTGAACCAGGCGATTGCAAATGGCTACATCCCAGTCAAATGCCACCCGTCCGAGTGGCTGTCCTTTGAAAACAAAAGGGACCCTCTCGTTATGTTGTTGCAGCTCTTTGAGCAGAACAGCTCCCCTTTCCCGACCTCAGTTTCCCCAGCTGTAACGGAGAATAGATTGGATGTTTCCAGAGGACCCTTTGGTGACACCTTGAGGTTCCACTAAGCAGGAGTGTGACACAGGAGACCCTAGGGGGTGGGGGTGGCTTCAGTCTCCAGTGGAATTCAGGGTCATCTATTCTTGAGCCTGTACTGATCCTTTCATGCCCACGTTCACATGCTTGTGGGAAGAACATCCTAGAATGCCAGCACACTGGGTTGCAAAATCAAGCAAGTCTTGAGATGTTGCTCATGAATTAATCCACCACGTATCTGCTGAGTCCGCATGTGCTGGGCACCCGTGGCCCTGCGGTGTCCACACACAGTCAACCCCCCTACCCTCACTTTAGTGATTGATCAAATCAGACTTGTAATGAGGGGGAGATGAAGCAGGCGTAGAGACACCAGGAACCCACATCCTGCATGAACAGAAAAAAGACGGGAAGAAAACACATTGAAACAGTAATAGCGGTAACCCGGGGGCAGAGGGGTGTCTGAGAACTGGGTAATCTGCATCAAAAGGATACATCCCAGATCTATGATTATTGTGTGAATTTCGCGGCAATAACAATAAAAACAACAAGGGCAGAGACAGAGCATCCCTGGAGACAAATGCTGATGGTGAAATGGACAGTACAGATCAACATCTCCGGAGATGAGTTCTTATGGGAGGACACCCTGGATACATCTCAAAAGCAAGCATCAGTGAGGGCATGGCTGGTGTGGCTCGGCGGTTGAGTGTCAACCCAGAAACCAACAGGTCCTTGGTTCAATTCCCAGTCATGGCACATACCCAGGTTGCAGGCTCAATCCCCAGTAGGAGGACTGCAGGAGGCAGCCAATTGATGAAGCTCCTCTCTCATTGATGTTTCTCTCTCTCTCTCTTCCTCTCCCTTCCTCTGTCTCTAAAAATAAATGAAACATATTTTTTAAAAGTTATCATTAAAAAAGAGTCAGAGGGACAGGGGTGGACTAGAATGGGGGTAAAAAGGGACATATGTAATACTTTCGACAATAAAGATTTTAAAAAATAAATAAACATTTTTAAAAAGACTCAATAAGGGAAGAATATATTTCTGAGGGTAGAGAGGAAATCAGGTCCCCTCATTTAGGGTCACTTCAAGCAAGGACTTCATCACATAATATTTTGCATCAAGAACGATGACCATCCCTCTTTGCTAAGAGGAAGTATGTCACTATGCTTTCATTTTTGTATGTTTTTCGTGTGAAAATCTACTTGATACAAAGAGGTTTCTGTAAGGATTCTTATAAAGTTGTTTTAAATTAGTAAAGGGAATGGAAGGGAAAGGAGGGAGGAAAGGAGGAAAACCTCATAATTATGCCTGCCCTCTGCCTACTCATTCCAGGACATTTTCCCAAGAAAATAACTGTGAATGTGAACATGTACTTTGTAGCTATAACGGTGTTATCTCCGGGTCTATAATAGCAACCACAACCTGAACACTTAACAATAGAGAATCAATTAAAAAACAGTGTTGCCCAGCCAGTGTGGCCCAGTGGTTGAGCATCGACCTATGAACCAGAAGGTCAGGGTTCAATTCGCAGTCAGGACACATGCCTGGGTTGCGGACTTGATTCCAGTGGGGTGCATGCAGGAGGCAGCCAATCAATGATTTTCTCTCATCATTGACGTTTCTATCTCTCTCTTTTTCTCCTTTCCTCTCGCTAAGACCAATAAAAACATATTTTTTTAAAAAAATCAGTACGTTGCCATTCAACAGATTACAATCTATATAATCACATAGAAAAAAAGAATAAAAGGAAACACACATGTTGGCTCCTGGAGGCAGATGACAGCCAAGTTTACTTCTACATTTCAGTTTGTTTAGTTTCTTTTGTGGTTAGAGCCGAGATAAGGGGCATCAACAAATTCTTGTTCTTAACGAAAGAGGGAAAAAGGAAACCCAGGTAACATAGGGGTGCAATGCTAATAAGAAATGACCTTGGGCCCCAGGTGGTTTGGCTCAGTGGACAGAGTGCTGGTCTGTGGACTGAAGAGTCCCAGGTTCGATTTAGGTCAAGGGCACATGCTTGGGTTGTGGGCTCAATCCCCAGTAGGGGGCATGCAGGAGGCAGGCAATCAATGATTCCCTCTCATCATTGATGCTTCTATCTCTCTCTCCCTCTCTTTTCCTCTCTAAAATCAATGTATCTTATATAATAAAAGCCTAACATGCCAATCAAGTGAATGGCGGAACGACTGATGGAATGACTGGTTGCTATGATGCACAGTGACACCAGGGGCAGACGCTCAACGCAGGAACTGCCCCCAGCCTGCAGGCCCCAAGCCAGCCAAGGTAGGTGTCAGTGGGGACTCCCCACCTGCCCCCACTATCGCCCCTCTTGGTTTCCCCCAGATCGGCCCTGATCACCAGCCAGGCTTAGGGACCCTACCCATGCACAAATTACGTGCATGGGGCCTCTAGTATGAATGTATATATACACACATACATTCATACATATATATATATATATATATATATATATATATATATATATCTTTAAAAGTCTGACGAGGTGAAAGAAATAGGACTCATACAGCTCGTGTGCAGTTGACAGCAT
This sequence comes from Lasiurus cinereus, assembly GCA_011751065.1. Lineage (NCBI taxonomy): Eukaryota > Metazoa > Chordata > Mammalia > Chiroptera > Vespertilionidae > Lasiurus > Lasiurus cinereus. Next base: position 8,623,933 of record JAAGEH010000343.1, on the reverse strand, counting down.
CACACTGCAGTGCAGCAACTCTCGTTCTCCATTGCCAACTCAGAGACACATCTGCACGCGTGTGTGAACAGGTGTGCTCAAGGCTGTGCCCTGCAGAGTTGTTGGTGACGTGTGCATCAGGTGGGTGTGGTAGAGAAGCCATAGAACACGAACTGTATGGAAACCTACGCCACAAAGAGAAAGAAGCTGGTCCGCGCGTCCTGACCTGGCGAGGTCTCTGAGATGAAGGTCATTGAGTCCTACAGATGGGACGCTGGCTTTTCTACAGTAGTTGGTTATTTACTGAGACCCATCTGGCTGCCAGGCTCTGTGCAAGGCACGTTCTGTGAATTATTTATGTGAATCATCTCACTAGGCTCTCCCATTTTGCAGATGGGGAAATGGAGACACAGAGAAGTTAAGCTTCTGATGCAAGATCACACAGCCAGAGTACAACAGAACTGGGGATTAAACATGAGTTCTTTGACGCCCACCTCTGGGTTCTTACCCTCTCTGCCCCTGCGTGTTCATTTATTCACTCAACAAACATTGATGACCACTGTGTGCTCGTCCCTGCTCCACACGCAGGAGACCCGGCAGAGAGCAGAAGGGACAATATTTCCCACCCTCCTGGGGCTGCTGTGAGTTGGAGAGAATGTGCAAGTAAACAAAGCAATCACTTCAACCAGTGACAGGAGAGGCAGAGTTGAAGCAGGGTGGTGTAGAGAAACGGGATGCGTGGGAGGATGCAACGTTAGCGGGATGGTCAGGGAGGGTGTCTCTGAGGTGACAGTTCAGCGGAGGCATGAATGGTGAGAAGGAAGCAGCCAAAGGGGCTGTGCAGGAAGGATGTCCGTCCCAAGCAGAGGACACAGCCTGGGCCAAGGCCCCCCAGCAGGACGGTGCCTCGCATACTGAAGGAACAGCGAGGAGGCCTGTGTGGCTGGAGAAGAGTGAGCGAGGGGGAGAGAGGGTGGAGGTGGGAGCAGGGAGAGGACAGGAGCAGGTCATGTAGCACCTTGTGGACCTCAGGCAGGACTTGGGCTCTTACCTGGAAGGAGTGGGAGTCCTGGAGGATTGTGGGTAGACAAGGGGCGGGACCTGACTCCAGTGCTCGCAAGCGCCCTCTGGTGGCTACTGTGGGGAGGACAGACCATAGGGTCGTGGCTGGAGGGGGGGGTCCCTGGGGGAAGGTAGGAGACAGGTGCGCTGGTCCAAGGGGGGGATGATGAGGCAGAACCCAGATGGATGCACAGGATGGGAAAGAAGTTATAAATGTTCCAGCCTCATCTCCCAGCACCCTGTGCGGCTCATCCCCAGGGAGGTGGCACATCTCCTCCCCAGCACTGCCTGATGGAGATGCACCTAATTGGTTAGCTTCAGCTGTTGAACCCTCCCAGCCAGCAGTGCCATTTGAGGTCCATGCTCTCCAGGTCACCCAGCGACTGGGATGCAAGGCCAGACCTTGGGCCCCCAGTGCCAACCTCCTTGCTGACTGAGCCGTGCCGCCCCCCCTCCCCCAGGGCAAAGACTAGGGTTTGCAATTATTTTTATTAATTTATTAATAAGTGCTCAGCAAAACACACACACACACACACACACACACAACAAAACACTCTTTGGCTCTGGTGCTCCAGGATATCTAAAAGAGTCTTAGTGGGCCACTGGATAAGAAAGGTTTGCTGTTTGATCTTTTTTATTTTCATTTTTTAAAGTTGTCCTATAGGTGAACAACTCATCCTGGCTTACCGGGAACTTCCCTGGATTTAGCACTGCAAGTACTGCATCCCCACCACACAGGGAGCTCTGGGCAAACCGGGACGGCTGACCATCGTACTGTCCCCCCAAAATTGTAATATGCAGACAGACACTGAGGAAGGTGGGGTTGGGGACCCGCAGCCAGAGTAGATGGCAGCTCCTATCTCATCAGGTTATGTGAGGAGTAGTTGTGATAATGCCCTGCGGTGATTTGGGGCTGTAATAAGGTGCTTATAGTAGGACCTCATCTTTGGGTCTGAGCTTCCTAGAGTACAAGCGCAAAGGGAAACGTGTTTTGTTTTGTTTTACCCGAGAAACATGCATGTTCTGGCATGTACGGTGGTAAGCACCAATCAGTTCTGGCTCTTACAGGGCGGGAGCGGGGCCAAGGGCTTCTCATAAGGACACACATTTGAGGAAGAAGGTGCTTCCAGCTCCTGCCAGCTGTATTAAAGCAAAAGTGACCTCCGGCATTCCTTCCCAGAATGGAAGGAAGCTCGCACCAAGCCCTGTGGGTCTTCTGAATGGAACGTGGAGCTTCTCCTTTACAACAGCGGTTCTCAACCAATGCAGTTCCTCATGTTGTGGTGACCCCCGACCATAAAATTATTTTTGTTGCTACTTCCTAACTATTCATTTATGTTAATGAACCGTAATGTAAATATCTGTGTTTTCCAATGGTCTTAGGCTCTACAGCAGTGGTTCTCACCCTGTGGAACTGTATTGAAGGGTTGCAGCATTAGAAAGGTTGAGAACCTCTACTCTACAGCCTTCTGCGGCTCCTACTGCCTATGGAGTCAACCCAACACCCTTCTCTTCAGACCAGGAGGCACTATGTGTGTGTCTTAGTCCCACCACTCCTGAACGACCTTCAGCATCCACCCATGTTCCCCCTCCACCTCTGAGCACAGGTTCCTCTGCCCAACACCCTTCTTTGCTCACTGGGAGAACTCCCATTTATGCCCTTTCCTCCCGGGAGTCCCTCCCACCAGTGATCAACTATTCCTGGAGGCTTGTGCTGCCCAGCCTTCACTCTCCACCAGGACACTGGCCACCGAGCCATCCAGAGAAATCTTATTCTCATCTGGAAGAGATAACTCCTATTTCTTCAAGCCCCTGTGCATGCCCTTGAACCCTAGCTTTATCCCTGCCTTGGAGTCCAGAGGCAGCCATGCGGGAATTGTGAGAAACATTGCGAGGTGCATGGATGACAGCGGTGAAGACACTGGTGTTAATGATAAGAAGACAGCCACCGTGTATCTCATCTTTCCTTTGGGCTGGCCATGTTGCTGATGCTTGAGTGAGATACCTTATGGAATCTGGAGAGATGGGGGTGCTAAGTGCACCCCTTTCACAGATGAGGAAAACTGAGGCTCAGCCAGGGGTAAGGACCTGCTCAAACTGGTAATGCCAGGACTCAAACCCAGGCCTGCCTGCTCCATAGCTTCCAGCTCCAAGTTCCCAGGAAACACAATTAAGCTCAAATCTAATCCTAGCCCCTTTGGTTCAGTGGACAGAGAGGCGGCCAAAGGGTCTTGGGTTTGATTCCAGGCAAGGGCATGTAGGTTGGTTGCAGGCTCCTCCCTGGACCGGGCTTTGATCAGGGCTCAGGCAGGAGGCAACCAATCGTGGTGTTTCTCTCACAGCGATGTTTTTCTCTGTCTTTCCCTCTCTCTTCCACTCTCCCTAAAAATCAATGGAAAAATATCCTTGGGTGAGAATTCATAACAAAAGGGCAAATCCACATGGGGCGGGGTTATAAGGGCAGGGAGTGGAGGGAGTATCCCCTGACTTCCTCTTGTATTCTTCCCAGTGACTACCTTGTCCTTGCTAGATTCTCCCAGCCTCTGTGTTCACCACTCAGTTTTCTTTTCATCATATACACGGTTCTACTCTCACATTGCGAGATCTGGGTCACTAGTGTCCTGCACCACCCAGGACTCGGCAGTGAGCGCCCCCTAGAGGCCTCCCTGTTGCCGTTGATATGTTAATGCCCCCGTGTGCCAGGCACCAGCAACATCCCCATTTTACAGAGGAGAAGAATGAGGCTCAGTGAGGGGAAGTTTCTTTTTCGAGGTCCCGCAGGAAGACTCCAGCCCTGGCAGCCCAACTCCTGTCCCCAAGGCTGTGCCACCTGGCTCCGTGCCTGGCTGCGTGGTGGCACTTTGCTTTGTTATTTCCTGGGTGCCCCATCAATCGTTTGAACCAAGAGATTAGCACATCTTTTATATATGGCCCGATGTGTAATTGTCCAGACTGCAGAGCCAGTGACTCAAAACCTCCCTTCCTAATTGTCTTCCTTGCACAATTAGTACCTCGTTATACATGGCTCTGTGGTTGCCTGCACATCCGTAGTCTTCCAGCCTCGCTTCTAATTGTCCAGACTCGGTAATTAATACCTTGTGCGAGGGCGTCTTCTCCACTCTGGTAGTTAGAGCCACGTACATTCCTGGGGTGGGGGCGGGTGAGGCCCACAGGAGGAAAAGGTGGCTCCTGCGGACAGGAATCAAGCAAAGGCGGGATTCACAAGGGGCTCGTGGGAGCCACAAGTCCTGGTTGCAGAGTGGGGCACAGAACAAGGACGCGGAGCCCTGGAGGCGGGGTCCCACCGGAGGCCCAGGAGTGTGTGAGGTGGAAAGGAATTCCAAGCAGAGTGGACAGCAGGGCCAAAGGTTTGGATGTTGGAGAGAGGTGGGCATTTGAGCGGGGAGGTAAGCTTTAGTGAAATCATCTGGCTGGCATGTGGAATTATTTAGGGGAGAAATTAGGGAGAACGTGAAAGATTTCATGAGGGTCTTATATGATGAATTGAAGACCAGGTTAAGTGGCTTGGGTTTCTGTCTTCTGGGGATACACAAGAGCAAGAGAGAGAGACTTGACAGGTTAAAATGTTTTAAAAAGACATAATAACTCTAGATGCCTCAGGGAGAGTAAGGAGGAGGAGGCCGTGGTGTGGAGGCCATGAGACTAGGAAGGATGTGATTTCTGTTGTCCAGCGATAAGATTAAGATGAATTGAGTGGCTCAGAGGCTGTGGGGATGGAAAGAAGGGAATAGATGAGACAGATACTGAGGGGGGAGGGGGGTCAGGGGGACGGGAACGGACAGGTTGTGGAGACTGACAAATGATGGGTGAGGACGTGGGAGGAGGGGCAAGAGACTCCCAGGTCTTTGATGAAGGGGAAACGAGGTGGGTGAGGGGACCATTCCCAAGAAGAGGACATGAAGGTTTGTAACAATGATGCTAAGTTCCATTTGAATCCCTCCTAAGTGGGGGGTGAGGGAGGGAGGGGGATGCTGGCTTTCCTGGTCTAGAGCACAGAAAGCAGTTCAGGGTGGAGTTCTGATTTGGCAGGAATCTCTGAGGCTGATGAATTCACAACAAGGGAGAGAGTGGAGACCCATAAGCAAGACACCAGTGTTTATTGTTATAAGCCATTGAGATTCGGGGGTGGTTTGTTACATGGCATCATCACAGCATTAGCTGACTGCTACAGGCACCTGTAAACAGGCTCTGCGCTCCCTGCACTCCTCCGGATAAATGTGGAAATGGAGGCCGAAGACATACTCACTGTTGCTCATCCAAACTGGGGCAGCTCCACCGACACGTCTCAGAAATCCCCAGCCAGACAGGAATCTGGCCTCCTGCAGCTGCTCTCTGAATTAAGAAACCCAAGGGGCTCCAATAGGTTCTGTGGTAAATTACCCATGAAAGTACCAGGGAAAACGTTGCTCAGGGGGAGAGGAAGATGTGCAATGATATATCTGCAGGAAAGAAAGATTTGGGAGCTCAGCAGCGGAAGGTTCTATAAGAACCTTTTAAAAGCAAACACGGGAGACATGAGCAGTTTTTTAAATGACAGACAATACAATGGAAGATAATATATTTAAAACCCATATCAGTTGTTAACAGACCGTAAAAATACAGCTACATTAATCTGAGCTGTCTGTCACGGGCCCTCGGAGCAGCTGTGTGATTTTATAGTTTCTCTCCTGGAGGTTTCCTTGACACATTCACAAATACATCTCAATTTATTTGGATTCGAACAATGGAAATATTGAGCTTTCCCCCTCTTCTTTATCTTCCCTCTTCTTCCTATTGGTTTGGAGAAACGCTTCTGTTGAGTTATGAGGTCCCCGAATCTCAGAGTTACCGGGAAAGTCCCTGTTGGTACGTGTCATCGCCATGTGTCTGCAGACAAATGCCGCACCCTCTCTGAGATCTAGTGGAAAATGTCCTGCACGCACTTACTGGGCTCTGTCTGTGTGGTGCATCCGCTCCACACAAGGCTAAAGCTGAGCCCTTGTAGGCCCCTCCAGGTCCCTCCATCACTACCACGGCCACTGCTCACCTCCTGGCCCTCACTCCTCCCTCTCTCTCTCCTTTCCTCCCTTGGTTCAAACCATAAGGGCTTCCTTACTGTTCTGCCAACATGCCAGGCACAGTTCTGTCCTGGCTCGGGAACTTTCCACTTGCTGTTCCCTCTGAAATGTTCCCCTCCTTGGGGGCTGGACCTTCTGGTTTCAGCTCTCTGTTCGAATACCACCTCCTCTGAGAGGCCCTCCCTGACTGCTCCCAACTTCCGGAGCTTTCTTGGATCTTTCCTTTACATCACACATTGTTTCCTTCCCAGCACTCATACTCTTTTAAAATAGTTTGCTTATTTGTTAATTTACTACCTGTCTCACACTAGCCTGAGACCCCTGAGATCAGGGACCTTTTTTTTGGGGGGGGGAAGGGCGGGAGACAAGGGGCGGTGTCTATTTTGGTCACTGCTCCCTTTCTGGTGCCCAGAGCAGTGCTTGGTGTACAGCCTGTGCTCACTGCGTCCTTGTTGAGAGAATGAATCGCAGGAGTGAGCAGGGCACTCCTGGCGGAAGAATGGCTGGGCAAAGGCTTGGACGTAGGAATTTGCAGTTGAAAATTGTGAGCCCCAAGTGCCTGGTAGGGGACCCCGCTTTCCCCCTTTCAGAGAGGGGTTTATAGCGGACGATTCCAGCAGCACAGATCCCATCTCAAACACTGTTTCTTCCACGCTGGGTTCTGCTGCCTGCCGCCCCCTCCCCGTGAGAGGCAGTGACAGGCTCCTGGCTCACCATAAAGGACTCCTCTATGCCCCAGCTCCACCCTGCGCCCCCCCTATTCAAGGCGTCCCAGATGTCGGACTACAGACACAGCCTGCAGGGTGCTGGGGAAGGCGCGGCGCAGATGTCCCCGGGATGGAACATCTGGACCACATGTCGCCAGCAGCTGGTGGGATCTGGGACGCCGCAAAGCGCAGCGACATCTCCGGGAAGCTGGGTGGCCGAGTCGCCTCCTCGTCTCACCATCTGTCTGTGGCCAAAACTCGCCTGATGATTTCTCTTGGCTGGGGAAGAAAGAGCCCCAAACCTGACTGTCATACCTAATTTCTCCACCTCCCTCCCTTCCTCCCTCCCTCCCCACTTCCTTCCATCTGCAAAATTGGGGGCTTTGAAGCCAAATTATACCCTGAACCCCAGCATTTGTCTCCATCCCGCTCCCAGGGCCACTGCCTGGGCCAGGCCACGACCTGGATGAGTGCAATAGCACCTCTGGGGTTTGGTCCCAGCTACTCCCTCTCGCCCTGTTCCAGCCACAGGGGCCTCCCTGCTGCTCTTTGACCACTTCCCTGTGCCTGGAGCACTTTTCTCCCCAGATCGCCTCAAATGTCACCTCCTCCATGAAGCCCTCTTAGCTTCCTTTGCATAGTCAATCCCTGTCGCAGTCCACTGGGGTGGCTCTAACAGAACACCATAGGCCGAGGCCTGTCTTGAAACGGGGCTTACACCGTGGGCTCACTTCTTAAACTCAACATGTCCGTTTCTGGGTGGCTCCACAGCAGTGGTTCTCAACCTTCCTAAGGCCGCGACCCTTGCATACAGTTCCTCATGTGGTGGTGAGCCCCAGCCATGAAATTTTGCTACTGTTATGCATCGTGATGTAAATATCTGCATTTTCCGATGGTCTTAGGCGACCCCTGTGAAAGGGTTGTTTGACCCCCAAAGGGGTCGCTACCCACAGGTTGAGAACCGCTGCTCCACAGTCCCTGATGGAGACTTTAGAAGGGTCTGACAGCTCCCCCCCACCCACCCCCAAATCACACCCCTTGGCAGTGCCTCTCTCTCCTTCCAGCTACCCAGGGTCCCAGCTCCCTCCTGGCAGCCCCTCTCCGCCCCAGGCCCCGGCTCCCACCCCCAGTGGCAGATGTCATCTTCAATCAAACATTGGAGCCATCTGAGAGCCTGGTGGTGAAAAAGTGTGGACTTTGGAGCCTCAAACCCAGCCTGCCACTGGCTATTCGTTCTGCATGACCTTGGGCAAAGCACTTGACCTCTCTGGGCCTCGGCTTCCCTGTCGCTAAAATGAGACTAGTGGTGTCTACCTTGTTTAAGGATTAAATGAGTCATCACTCGAGAATTGCCTTCACAAGTGCATTACCTGCGGTTACATTTTTCCAGCCCCCTGGGGACTAGTCCCCGCCCTGCTCTCCTCTGCTCCTGAGTCCAGGGTCCCAGCCTCCAACTCCTGCTCTGTGGCAGCCACCACTCCTAGGACAAGGTTCTAGAAGAAGAGGGAGAGGCTGCCTGATGGCTCCATTCAGCACCACATATGCAGAGCGAGCTCAGTTCATTGCCTCAAAACAGAGGTTTTGGGGTACGCTTTTGAAGTTTGGGGGGAACTCCTCAAGGTCCCAGCCCACCCAGGTGACTTTGAGACTCTCAGCCCCAGGAGCAAATGGGTTAAAAATCAAGATTACCTAGCAGACATCCCACTTTCTGGGCACCTTGAAGAAGCCTGGATCTGGTCCCTAGAAGTGACCCCGAGGGTGACATTTGCCTGCAGGCTCTCCAGCCAATGAGGAAGCCTACTATGGGTGCCTGGAGACTGTTTCTATGACACTCAGGAGGCATGGTCCCTGGAAAGACCTGGTCTGAGGGTGAAGGGCTAGCCAGTGGGGGATGGATGGTGGGGAAGGCTTGTGCGGTAACCATGGCAACACCAGCAGCTGTGGGAAGGCAGGCCCAGCTGGCACGGAGGCACCTGCCACCCCACCCCCATGCCAGCACTGCAGTCATCCCTACCCCCACCTCTGCTCTCCTCTTGGCACAGACAGGGAGACTGGGGCCCAGCGACACCTGCCAAAGGCTCTAGGTTGCCCTTCTTAGGTGAAAAGTGCCACCACAGGGGGACCCTCATCAGAAACGGTGGGGTTTGGGAAGACAAAGTAGACAGGTTTGGCCAGGGCAATCCAGGAGGCCTTCCCGAAAGAGGAGAGCATTTCCCAGATATCATAGGTAATGGTTGTTGCCATATAGCCACCCCACCTGTTCCCAGATTTATTTAAAAACAGAAGCTCTGCTTCTTTCCTGGAAATGAGAGCCAGTTGCACCTGCCACAAAGAGAAGGTGGGTGGCAAAATGCGTGAGTGGAAACAAAACATGATTATTCCACCTAGTGAGGTGTTGCTACCCACCATGGCTTGGAGCCTGCTCTCACTTTGCTTAAAAGAGCATCCGTGAGAGATTAAAAAAAAAAAAGTTTAAAACCCGAGGCCCCCAGTGCAGTCTCTCTTCGTTATGGCACAGAGGGGATGAAAGAGGAAGGGATCACTTCTCACCATGCAAATTTGTGCGATGGACCTCCTAGTCCAGAATCACTTTGGAATCCTGACTTACAGAGTGAGCATTTGGTTAGGTTGACAGGAAGGGCATTCTAGGTAGGGGGCACAGCATGAGCAAAGGCTCAGAGGGAGGACGGGACTCGAAGATGGGCCAGAAGGAAAGGGGCCATCTGTCTTTCCAGATGTTTTCCCACAAGGTAGGGAAAAAAGCAAATAAACAATGAGGTCCAAGTGGGAGGGGGGCTGGGGCTCTGGTTCTATAAGGAAGCTGAGAGGTGATTCTGGGAAGCAGCATGAAGGGAGGGGAGATGGAGACTGGCAAAGGGAGAGGCCAATGTAGGGGGCATTGATCGTTGTGTCCATTTCGGGCTCAGACCTCCTGGGGGTCTCTGGGACACTGCATAGAGCAAGCCTCAGAGTTGTCCCATTTGTATATTAAAGGCTCTGGTAAGTCCTGCAGAAGAGACATCTGTGTAACACGTTCCTAGAGGAGCTCAAAAACAAATGCTTATCCTAGCAGTGTCCTAGATACATCTTTTTTTTTTTTTTAATACATCTTACTGATTTTTTACAGAGAGGAAGGGAGAGGGATAGAGAGCCAGAAACATCGATGAGAGAGAGAAATCAATCAGCCGCCTCCTGCATGCCCCCCACTGGGGATGTGCCGGCAACCAAGGTACATGCCCTGACTGGAATCGAACCTGGGACCTTTCAGTCCCAAGGTTGACGCTCTATCCACATAGCAAACCGGCTTCAGCAATACATCTTTATTTATTATTATTTTTTAACCTTTATTGTTCAGATTATTACATTTGTTCCTCTTTCCCCTTCCCCCCCATAGCTCTCCTCCACCTTGCTCCCACCCCACCCTCTGCCCTTACCTCCCCACCACTGTCATCATCCATAGGTGTATGATTATTGTCCGGTCTCTCCCTGCACACCCCTCATCTCTTTCCCCCTGAGAATTATCAGTCCACTCCCTTTCTATGCCCCTAATTCTATTATATTCACCAGTTTATTCTGTTCATCAGATTTTCAATTCACTTGATTTTTAGATTCACTTATTGATAGATATGTATTTATTGTTCATAATTTTTACCTTTACCTTTTTCTTCTTCTTCCTCTTCTTACAGAATACCTTTCAGCATTTCATATAATACTGGTTTGGTGGTGATGAACTTCTTTAGCTTTTTCTTATCTGTGAAGCTCTTTATCTGCCCTTCAATTCTGAATGATAGCTTTGCTGGGTAGAGTAATCTTGGTTGTAGGTTCTTGCTATTCATTATTTTGAATATTTCTTGCCACTCCCTTCTGGCCTGCATAGTTCCTGTTGAGAAATCAGCTGACAATCGTATGAGTACTCCCTTGTAGATAATTAACTGTTATTCTCTTGCTGCTTTTAATATTCTCTCTTTGTCTTTTGCTCTTGGTATTTTAATTATGATGTGTCTTGGTGTGGTCCTCTTTGGATTCCTTTTGTTTGGGGTTCTGTGCGCTTCCTGGACTTGTAAGTCTATTTCTTTCACCAATCATTATTTCTTCAAATAGGTTTCCAGTATCTTGCTTTCTCTCTTCTTCTGGCATCCCCATAATTCTGATGTTGGTATGCTTGAAGTTGTCCCAGAGGCTCCTTACACTATCTTCACATTTTTTTTAATTCTTTTTCTTTTCCAGTGGAGTGTTGTTGTTTTTTGCTTCTTTGTATTTCAAATCTTTGACTTGATTCTTGCGTTCCTCTAGTCTGCTGTTAGGTCTCTGTATAATATTTTTTATTTCAGTCAGTGTATTTTAATTTCTAGTTGGTCCTTTTTCATCTCTAGTTGGTCCTTTTTCATCTTCTCTTGGGTCTCGCTAAATTTATTCATTTTTTTCTAGGAAATTCTTAAAAAACCTTGTAACTGTGGTTTTGAACTCTATATCCAGTTGTTTGTTTTCCTCCATTTCTTTTGTTGGTGATCTGTTCTTTTGTTTCCACATATTTTGCTGCTTCCCTGTGTTGGTAGAGTACCTTATGTGCTAGGTGTCCTATATGGCCCAGTAGCTCTGTCTCCCCAGTTACCTGAGGTGGACTCTCTTGGTGCACCCCTTTGTGAAATGTGTGTACAGTCTTGCTGTAGTTAATTCTTGATTGTTGTTGGTATCACTGGGGGGAATTGACCTCCAAGCCAATTGATTGTGAGGATCAGCTGTCTGCACATGCGCACTTGCCTTTCTGGTTCCCCTGAGTTTCTGTGTGCTCTAGGGACCCGTATGAGTCTGGGTCCCCAGGGTGTTGCCCGAAACTGGGGTTGGGAGGTTCTGTTTTCCTCCTGCTAGAGAAAGCCAGCAACACAATCAGCAGTCAGCACTTTGTGTGCGCACTTTCGCGTGCCCCCAGACTTCTGTCTTTCGAGGCTCCCCTAAGTTTCCCTGCACTCCTTCCTTTACACAACAGTTCAGACTCCCCGTTATGAGTCTCGCCTGAAACTGGGGTTCAGTGCAGTCAGAAGTGGGGTTCAGTGCATTGGGATTTTCCGTCTCCCTCCCGCTAGAGGAAGGCAGCCAGACCCTTCTCCACCTGTCCTCTTCACGAGCGTGTCTCCATACCTCAGCTTTTTACAGTTCCTCTGAGTCTTTGTGAGCCCCTCTCTTTACTTCAAGTTGTAGGATTTTCACTCAACCAGCTTTCCTGTGGTTCTGGATGGTGTCTGTTCTGTCTTTTAGTTGTAATTTTGAAATTATTGTGCGAGGCAGCAGCTTAGGTGTTCACCTATGCCGCCATCTTGGTTTCTCTCTCTCTTGGACACATCTTTAGAGGCATTGCATCATACCACTGCCCTCTCCTGGTCTCTCTGGCATCTAGATGGTGACATGAAAGAGACAGAGAAGGGTTAACAAAACTGACAAGGAAGTAAAAATTATTCTTTCCCCCAAAGAACATCAGCTAGCTTTGTATCTGAAAAGTCCAAAGGTTCCTGCCTTCAGGTATGGCTGGACCCAGGAGCTGGAAAGATTCTCTAGATCAACGGTTCTCAACCTGTGGGTTGCGACCCCTTTGGGGGTCGAATGACCCTTTCACAGGAGTCGCCTAAGACTATTGGAAAACACCTATTTCCCATGGTCTTAGGAACCAACACACCACTCCTTGGTGTAGCAAAATGTAGCAGTGTAGTTTACTGTTGTCATATTAAGACTGTTACCCATGTTACACCACGATTCAAGACAAAATTTCATTTATTTGTAATTAGAAATAAATATTTCAAAATATATAATTACATATTGTTTTTGTGATTAATCACTATGCTTTAATTATGTTCTATTTGTAATAATGAAAATACATCCTGCATATCAGATATTTACATTATAGTTCATAACAGTAGCAAAATTACAGTTATGAAGTAGCAACAGAAATAATTTTATGGTTGGGGGTCACCACTACATGAGGAGCTGTCTTAAAGGGTCGTGGCATTAGGAAGGTTGAGAACCACTGCTCTAGATGCTATTTTTCTTTAAACATATGCCTTTATTGAGGCATAACTGACATATAAACTGTAAAAGTGTACACTTTGGTGTGTGTGGACACATGTATCATTCCATGAAACCATCACCACAATTAAGATAATGAATATATCATTCTTGTGCCTCTTTATAGTGCCTGCCAACATACAGAGAAAGCCTGGCACCATGCTGGGACTTGGACTTCGAGGGCAGGAATCCTGGTGCCTCTGATAGTGAGTGATGCAACTTAGATTAGAAGAAACAAAACAAAAAGAAATGACTGAAAAACAAAACCCACCTAAAAACAGGTTTTGCGACTGACAAGTCCTGGGTCCAGCTTCAGGCATAGCTGCATCTAGGAGCTGAGAAGATGTTATTGGCTCTGGGAGCTGAAATTATGTTTTTGGAAGTCTGTCTCTTTTTGTGTCTCAGCTTGGCTCTCTTCTGAGTGTGCTTCCTTCATAGTCAGGCTCCCCCCATCCACGGAGTCAAAAAAGACCCCAACATCAAGCCCTATTTGTCTCTTCCCAGTCGGCAACTCAGATAGAAAGGGAAACCTTCCTGACTATTGGCTCCTGCAAAGTCCACAGCTGATTCTAATTGGCTCGACTCACGTCATGTGGCCACCTCTGACTCAATCACTGTGGTCGAAGGGTGGGGTTAGGCAGAGAGTGGGGAACTGGGTTCTCCCAAAAGCAGAGCAAATATTTGTCATCTCACAGCATCTGAACAGGCCCAGCCAGTCAGGGTTTAAATCTTAGGGTCACCCTGACAGGCTTAGTGATATAAGGAAAATGGCTCGCCTTCTCTGGCAGTCTGTTTCTTCATCATATAAAGAGAGCTGGGGGCCAAAACCCGTTTGGCTTAGTGGACAGAGCCATGGCCTGCGGACTAAAAGGTCCCAGGTTCGATTCTGGTCAAGGGCATGTAACCTTGGTTGCAGGCGCATCCCCAGTGTGGGGGGTGCAGGAGGCAGCTGATCGATGTCTCTCCCTCATCGATGTTTCTGGCTCTCTGCCCCTCTCCCTTCCTCTCTGTAAAAAATCAACAAAATATATATTTTTTTAAAAAGAGAGAGCTGGTAGGGGGTGGGGAGTGGGGAGGGCTGTGATTGGGTCCTTGAGACATGGGGTCATTGTGCCTGAAAATCCCAGAAGCCTGGAAAGAACCCTGGCTCCCGTTCACCTCTGTCCTGTGACCCCATGGACCAGAGGCCCTGATCACCAAGCACTTACTGTGGGCCAGGCCTTGCCCCAGGGATCCACCCCAGGGGCCACCCCCGAGCTGTGAGTTTCAGCCCACCCTGGAGTACAATTCATAGACAACATATTCAACCTACACATGTTCTTTCAAAGAACATAACTTGCTACTTAGAATATAAAGGAGAAAGAAGAAGAAATTCTTTATAATAAAATCCCCTGTCTTTCAATATGTAAATGGTCCAGCACAACCATCATGGAGTATACAATGAGGCTCGCCAAGGCAGCCTCCGCCTGACAGATAGGAGTCACTGGGCAAACCCCTCCCCCCTCCCCCGCCTCACAGCCTGTCCTCCCCACAAAAGCCCCAGGGGCTGCCTACAAACATCTGAATCAGGTCCCCCCTCCTCCTCTGCCCACAGCCCTCCAGGGCTCCCACCTCAGTGGGGTACGCATTCAGGTCCTTCCTAGAGCCCACGATGCCCTGCACTATCTCCCCCCATCCCCTCACTGCCCTCACCTCCTCCCTCTCTCCCTCTTACTCACTCCACTCCAGCACACAGGCCTCCTCGCTGTTCCTCTGATGAATGAGGCATGTCCCTGCCCCAGGACCTTTGCAGGAGCTATTCCCTCAACCAGAACCACCCTTCTCCCAGACAGCTCATTCTTTTTTTCTTTTTAAATATTTTTTAAAATATATTTTTATTGATTTTTTACAGAGAGGAAGGGAGAGGGACAGAGAGCTAGAAACATCGATGAGAGAGAGACATCGATCAGCTGCCTCCTGCATGCTCCCCACTGGGGATGTGCCTGCAACCAAGGCACATGCCCTTGACCAGAATCGAACCTGGGACCTCCCAGTCCGCAGACCAACGCTCTATCCACTGAACCAAACCGGTTTAGGCCTGACAGCTCATTCTTGAAGTCTCAGCATAAATGTTACCTCCTTTCAGAGCTCCTTCCTGACCCCAGGCTAAATGTCCCCTATGTCCCCTGCCCTTCTTCCTTCTCTCCCTATCATATCCCCTATTCTCTTAACCCTCCCCCCACCCCCCCATTATGGCAAATGTTTGGTTTTTCTTTAATTCACTTGTTTCTTTGTTGTCTGGCCCTTCCCCACTGGTCTGGACAACCCAGGGAAGTCAGAACAGCACCAGGCGTGTGACAGGCATCTGTGTCCATTCCCTGAATACAAATGCATGTCCACTTTTTGGATGAGGCATCTGAGGTGTGGAGGGATCTGGGGTCACCTGGAGTGAGAGCCAGGGTAGAGGCACTCCATGACCAGCCTGTCCGTTCTGACGCTGAAACCCTGGTTCCTCCAGGACCTGGAGGGTGAGTGGAGAGGGGAGGAGAGTGGCAGTGAAGGAGTTACCCCCTCCCCGGCCTCTCCCCCTGCCGCCACCACGTGAGTCACCAAGCCTGGGTCACTTTGTGCCTCGATTCACACATCCATAAACAGTTTCTGGCTCCCTTGGCTCACCGGCCCCCCCAGGGGGAAGCATATTCGTTTCCATGGCAACTGTGTTGTCTCCTGTCTGACTAGGGCTGAGTGACAGCCACTGGGGCCAGATGAAGTCACTCACCACCCACGCCCGCCCTGAGAGCAGGGAGCTGGCCCACAAGTGCCAACAGCGGGGACACACTCAGGGGTGTACTTTACCAGCAGGCGGGAACCGGAGGGGTAAGTCTGCCCGCGCCCTGCCAGGACACATTATGGCTCCACCCTTTCGTGTCTTAAAAGACTGCTGGCTCTGGGGTTTCCAAGAGAGCTTAGACCTCAGATGTGTTGGAGGGAATGTCCCGAGGGAGAGATTGTAGCTGATCTGTTTTTATAACTCCCATCCCAGCACTTGGTCTGGCATATAGTAAGTAGGTGGTCAATAAATCCTTGAGAAAGAAAGGAGGGAGGGAGGGAAGTAGGGAGAAAAGGAGGGAGGGAGGGATTGTTGGCCAAAGCACTTCAGTCCTTACCTAACACTGACACAGTTATCTTCCAGTATTTCCAGCACTTCCCTTATCAGTTAACCTTTTACTTATCAACTCACACCTCAGTTATCAGCTGACACCTCAGCTATCATCTTTTATCAGATGAAGCCTCAAGAAGTGGGGAGAGAGTCTCGGAAAGCAGGATTCCAGCCCTCAAATCCCATCCTTCCAACCTCATGACTCTCAGAGCAGAGGGGTGGACTAGTTTTGCAGGAAGCAGGGGAGGGGGGTATCTGAGACAACAGGAATGGCAAGGTGAAAAATGCGGGCTCAGTTCTTAAAGAAGGATTTTCATGCCCATGGAACTATCCAAAACTTGAATGAGCTGCCTTGGGTGGTAATAAGGTCCCCATCGTGGGAGATAACCTAGGCAAGCCAGAGAGCCTCCTCAGAGCCCATGGAGGGAATTGGAGTGGCAGGATTCCATGACTCCTTCCTTCCTTCCTGATTCTAAGGTTTACTGTTGGTTCTAAGATTTTATGCCTGGCAGTCAGCAGCGAGCCCCAAGTTTCCACAAAGCTAGAGGTCTGGGCAGTCATTCTGAGATCTTCTGATTCATGAATTCCACACACATTTATTAGCCACGTGCTGTGAGCCAGGCCCTGGTCTAAGAGCTGAGGACGAAGCAGAAACCAAAACGGACAACAATTCTGCCCTTGAGAGGCTGGCAGTCTGGGGTGGGGATGGACAAGAATCAGTTACAGCAGTTGGATGTAATCTATGTGGTGGGGAAGACACACCAAGAGCAGGGAGAAAGTCCACTGCTGGAGTCACTGACCCCCAGGGGTGTCCTCTCTTAGCCCTAGGAGCATGTCGCTGTCCGTGGTGCTGAACAGTGAGCTGTGGTGTCTCCCAGGTCCTGCTTGCTGCTGCTTTTCCGGAAAAACTTGTACTTCATGAGGGAGGGCGGGGCCCTGGAATCCCAGGTTTCAGGAAACCACGTGGTTCTTCCAAAGAACTCCCACCCCAGCTTCTATCTCGGTGGCTTCTGTTAGGAGGGGTCTTCCTTCCGGGCACCCTCACTTCCTAAGCCCCACCTGGCCTCAGCCTTGGTTCTATCTACTCACGTGAGAATTCAGGGGATCATGAGTTGATAGTAGTAACATCTAATCTAGTCTCCAGTGTCTCTGTCTCTGCATCTCTCTGTCCCTATCAGCTCTCTGTCTCTACCTCTGTCTCTCCATGTCTCTCTGTCTCTCTCTAGCTCTTTGGGCATCTCTGTCTCTGCATCTCTTCCTATGTCTCTTTTTGTCTCTGTTGCCTCTTCCTGATTCTTTTTCTGTCTCTCAATGGTTCTCAGTGTCTCTCTATCTTTGCCTATCTCTGCATGTCTCTGTTTCTCTCTCCACCCCATCCCCACTATTCTGAAAACTCCAAGACCTTCTCATCATTTGCAACAAACTCAAATTTTTCCAGCCACCTGGCAGCAGGGGATTGAAGGCCCTCACCTCACCCCCGCCTGCCCATCAGCCACTGCAAGCTACATTGCATTGGAGCATAAATGGGTATTGTGTCCTACCCCATTTCCTCCATTGCTTCCGTTATCCTGTGCCTCAGTGTCTCCATCTACATGATGACATGATCTGCAGACACTGTCTCAGCACCGCATGGATTCCGAAAGGCCACTCCTTAATCCCTGACTACAAAAACCTCATCTGTCCCCAAACACCTGGAAGTAGAACATGAGGTGTGTGAATAATTTATTTTGTGAGTCATTTTAATATTTTATAATAATTGTGATGAACCATTTGGTTTTGTGGAGCTGTTTGGGAGTCATTAAGATAGAGCTAGGATGGGTCTTGCTATTGCAGCTGGAGCAAACTGTCCCCATAGGGCACACAACGGGGGCTAGGTTGGGAGAAGAGGCAGCCTCGAGGGATATTGAGAAGGACCAGGTGGTCATGGGCTCTGAGTGGACCAAGGCTGTTGCTGTGGATCAGCTTCATATGCTCTTATTCATCCATCTAAACATTTACTCACTCATTCATTCAAACTCTGTTATGATCTGAATGCTTATGTCTTTCCCTACCAAATCCCTATGTTGAAGCCTAAACCCTCAATGGGATATTTGGGGGTCAGGCCTTTGGGAGGTAATTAGGTTTAGGTGAGGTCTTGAAGGGTGGGGCCTCCATGATGGAATTAGTAGCCTTATAAGGAGAGGGACAGACAAAGGCTCCCTTCTCCTCCCTGTGAGGACAGTGAGCCAGCAGCCATCTGAAAGCCAGCATGAGGCTCTCATGAGGAACCAAATCTGCAGGACCTTGATCTTGGACTTCCCAGTCTCCAGAACTGTGAGAAATCAATGTCTGCTGTTTAAGTCACTCAATCTCTGGTATCTTGTTAAGCACCCTGAGAAGACTATGACATTGTCTAAGGGTCCCTCATTGCACTCAAGTCAAGCTCAAACTGCCCACTCTGGTCTAAGAGAACAACTAAAATCCAGCTTCTTGGTGACCTTCCTACCCTCACCTCCTCCTTGCCCCCCACTCTGCTCCAGCAGACCTCCTGCTCTTCTTCAGCACTTCTCAGTGCTTTTGCCCTTGCAGTGCCCTCTTCTCGACGCTCTGCTCAGGGCTCTTCCTGTGATGAGCTCCTCCTTGTCTTTGAGCTCCAGCTCACATGTTGCCTCCCAGGTCTCACAGTGGTAGGATTTGGAGAGGGGGTGTGCAGTGGGAGGGTGTGCTTGGCAGGGAGCTCTGTGTAGGCAAAGACCTGGTGCCAAGAGTGTTGAGACTGAATCAGCTGAATGTAAGGATGTGCAGGTGGAGAAATGGATGGGGCCGGGAGGAGTAGAAAGGGTAGGAGCTGGGCTGAAGATGCAGAGGGTCTTGAAGATCAGGATGAATAATTTAGGCTCCATCCTGGAAGAAAACGTTTCAGCCCAATCCTAGCCATGTCCTCCAACCAGAGGACCTCTCTATGATCCACTCTGAGTTGGCTCAGCCCACATAACAGCATCTCACAGCGAGCCCCAGTCCACCTCAAAGCAAAAGACACAGGCCACATTTAGCATCAGCAGGGGGCTGGCCAGGCTCTATGGAGAACTCAGAGGACAGACCCCAGGAAGACTGGAGGTCTGGGTTTGTGCCAGAAATTTTCCATTTGCCCATCCTCCTCCCCAGATCTACTCTTAATGCTTTCCCATATAGGCCTAGGTCCTGGGAGAGTCTTGTCTGCATAGACAAAATCTCAGGCTCCTATTGGACAAATCATGTTGTGTTCAACCAATGGGAGACAGGGCTGGTATGTGTGAGTGTGTGTGTGTGTGTGTGTGTGTGTGTGTGTGTGTGTGTGTGTGTAGGGAGGGAGAGAGAGAGAGAGAGAGAGAGAGAGGTGGAGTATTTATTCTCCCACCTTCTGTTCTGTTGCACTGCTACTGAGCTGCTGAGCCCTTCCAAGTCTCAATCAACTTCCACTGGATTTCAGCAAACACATTCTCCCTTTGCCCACTCAGACCTAGACATGGTAACAGCTATTCCAAGTATGCACTATGCCCTGAGGGTTCCTATTACCCTGACTACACCTCTGTAAATAACTCCTTTATAACTTCAAATGGGTGCTATAGAGAGGTGCTTTGATATATCTGATTCGTACAGAAGTCGTGCCAAATTTGACTTCTTTTTCTCTAGCTTTCTTTGTGTTGGTCAATATAAAGAAAATATAACAAATATGCATTTGTATGAAATTTAAAAAAAAAAAAAACCTCCAAGTAGTCACGAATGTCCAGGAGTAACAAATAGGGGGAGGGGGAAGCATGTGGTTACAGTTAAGTTTTAAAACAGAGACAACAACTCTGGCTGAGTAGCTCAGTTGGTTAGAACGCTGTCCTGATATGCCAAGGTTGTTGGTTCAATTTCCGGTCAGGGCACATACAGGAATCAACCAATGAATGCATAAATAAGTGGAACAACAAATCTCTCTCTCTCTCTCTCTGTCTCTCTCTGTCTCTCTCTCTCTCTCTCTCTCTCTCTCTCTCTCTTAAATCAATAAATAAAAAAATTAAAACAGAGAATATAGAATGGTATACCATATAACTATTATATAAAAATCATACAATTCTAGTTTATATGTATCTATTATTTCCAAACATCTACCTAGCACTTGGTTACTATATCTAGGTTGAAAAATAATTGTGGAGAAACCTAACAAGCATGTGGAAATAAAAAATTGCTAATCTAGTGGAACAGAGTGCAGAATCTCAAAGGGAGGGGCGGGGGAGTAATCAACCAAGAACCTTGTGAGCATTATGCATGGCCCATGGTCCAGACAATGGGGCTGTGAAGGCCTGGGGCAGGGGTTGAGGGTGGGCTGGTGAGGGTTAATGCAGGAAAAAGGGGGACATATGTAATACTTTCAACAATAAAGAATTATTCTTTTAGCTGAAATCGGTTTGGCTCAGAGGATAGAGCATCGATCTGCAGTCTGAAAGGTCCCAGGTTCGATTCCGATCAAGGGCATGTACCTTTGTTGTGGGCACATCCCCAGTAGGGGGCATGCAAGAGGCAGCTGATCGATGTCTCTCATTGATGTTTCTAACTCTCTATCCCTCTCCCTTCCTCTCTGTAAAAAATCAATAATATATATATATTTTTAAAAAACAATTATTCTTTTTAAAAAAAGAAGGAGAAAAAATTGCTAATCTACAAATCTATAATGTAGAACATAACTTCAGTATAAAATGTAATGTGCTTTAGTACCTGAGATTGCCTGGGACTGTCTTTGTCAGCTCAGTCATGGAATTGTGATGAAATCTCAGCCAGATTCCCCTCTGCCCCCACTTCCTGAAAGGAATTATACATGTACATGGACTTAAACAAAAAAGAAATATTTTAGCAGAATACAAGAATCTATACCTCGCCCTGGTTATACATCATAAATGCATCTAGAAAGACAGACAAATGCCACAAGTTACATGATACTAAAGGTTTTAAGTGAAAATTCAAGAAATTGGAGTCATCCACCTTTTTCAAAGTTTATGAATGTAAATAGACACATTCATAAAGATGCACAAGTGAAGGGTTTTTTTGTTAATAAACAATATAATATACCACAAGAGTGATCCGAATGCATTTTGAGTTGGTCTTTATAATTTAAGTTTAGATTTATGTGCATGTTTAAGTCATCACTACCGATATTGTTAGCTCCTTAGGCTGTTGTAAACCCTGCACGCACGTCACAGAGCGCTGTACAATAGTGATTATAAAATATTTGTCACCAATCACTTTCCCATACAAAATGAGAATCAACAAATCAGAAATGAGGTAGACTGAAGCAGTAGTGATATTTGCTTTTGCGGGTCATACAATGAAATGGTATGTGACCATGAAAAGGAGTGACGTGCTGACATTCACTGCAACATCCATGAACCTTAAAAACATGATGCTCAGTGAGAAAAGCCAGACACAAAGGTCGTATTGTATGAATGTCCAGAGCATGCAAAACCATAGAGGCAGAAAGTGGGTTCGTGGTTGCCAGTGCTTGGGGCAGGGGAGAATGGGAATTGACTGCTAATGAGATTCACTTTTTTAATATGTATTTTTATTGATTTCAGAGAGGAAGGGAGAGGGAGAGAGAGATAGAAACATCAATGATGAGAGAATACCATTGGTCAGCTGCTTCCTGCACCCTCCATCCCCCACTACATGCCACTGGGGATCAAGCCCACAAACCAGACTTGTGCCTTGATCAAGAATCGAACTGTGACCTCCTGGTTCATAGGTCAACTCTCAACCACTAAGGCACACCAGCCAGGCTAGAATTGATTTTAAAGAGAGAGAAAGGGGGGAAAAGAGAGAGAGAGAGAGTGAGAGAGAGGAACATAAATGTAAGAGAACATTGATCAGCTGCCTCCTGCATGCCCCCTATAAGGGATCAAGGTTGGAACCTGGGCCTGTGCCCAAACCAGGAATCCAACCAGCAACCTTTCTATGCACAGGACCATACCCAACCAACTGACCCTCACTGGCTGGGATGTAAATGGATTTATTTTGGGGATGATAAAAATGTTCTAAAATTATATCTAAACATCTACACTAATAAAAGAAAAAATGCAAATTGGCCATACCTTTGTGATGCCCACCAGCCAATCAGGAGTGAGTATGCAAATTAACAAAAAGATGGCAGGTTAATTTCCATACACACGTGCTGAGCAGCTGGGGCAGGGCCTCAGGGCAGTGTGGGAAGGCAGAAAGGCAGCTTCAACTGGAGCAAAGGTGGTGCCAGCAGCCAGGGAAAGGAAGGCCCATTCTTGCACAAATCTTCGTGCCCCAGGCCTCTAAATATCATATAATTTGATAACTTTAATCAATATTTTTACCATTATATTATCTAAATATATTATCATAAAATTATATTATGATAATGGCTGGATTCTGTGAACATACTAAAAACCATTGAATTGTATACTTTAAAGGGATAAGTTGTATGCGCATGAGTTATCTCAATAAAGCTGCTATAAAAAGAAAAATGAATACAGAAAGATCTCATGTACTTTTCACTCAGTTTCCCCAAAGACCTGAGCAGGAAACCAACATTAATAAAATCCATCAACTTTTCTCAGATTTCAATAGTTTTACGTGCACTCCTGTGTGTGTGTGTGTGTGTGTGTGTGTGTGTGTGTGTGTGTGTACTTCATGTGACCACCACAGAAGATTCCATTACAAGGATCTCTCACGCTTATCTTTTATAGCCACAGCCACCTCCCTCTCACCTCCCTGAAGACCACTTGTCTGTTCTCCATCTTATAATTGTGTCAAGTCAAGCATGCTATGTAAGTGGAACTGGCCTTTTTCATTCCTCATGGTTCCCTTGACATCCATCCAAGGCGTTGCATTTATCACTAGTCATTCCTTTTTATTACTGTGTAGTATCCATGATATGGATGGACTGAAGTTGGTTGAACCACTCACCTATTGAAGTTTTTTCCAGGTTTCAAAGGAGGCTGCTCCAAACATTTATGTACATTTCTTTGGATGAAAATAAATGTTTCATTACTCTGAGATAAGTACCCAAGAGTGCAATTGTTGGGTCATATGACAAGTATATGTTTAGGTTCCCCCCCCACACACACACACACATGCACACATGTTTAATTCTGTAAACAAATAAACAAACAAATAAATAAATAAGACTCTGCCAGAGGCTTCTAGCCATGTACAGGTGATTCCATTTCTCTGCATCTTCACCAGCATTGAGCATTATCGCTATTTTTTATTTGGACAGGTATGTAGGGAAATGCTAACTGTGGTTAGATTTTCATCTTTTTAATGGCTAATGATGGTGAACAACTTTTCACATGCTTATATGCCATCTGTGTATCCTCGTTAGTGAAATGTTTGTTTCTGTCCATTTTTGAACCGAGTTGTTTTTCTTGCTGTTGAGTTTTGAGAGGCCTTTGTATATTTTAGATGCACATCCTTTTCCGAATACTTGCAAATATTCTTCGCAGTCTGTGGCTTGCCATTCTGTTCTTTCCACAAAGCAAAAGTTCAAATTTTAAAAAATATATATTTTATTGATATTTTACAGAGAAGAAGAGAGGGATAAAGAGTTAGAAACATTGATGAGAGAGACATCGATCAGCTGCTTCATTCATCCCCCCACCCCCCACTGGGGATGTGCCTGCAACCAAGGTACATGCCCTTAACCATCAAACCTGGGACCTTTCAGTTCACAGGCCGATGCTCTATCCACTGAGCCAAACTGATTTGAGCACAGACAGTGTATGCTTAATTTCTGACTAGTCCTTTTCCTTTTTTTTTTTTTTTTTTTGCATTTTCATTAAAATCCTTGAGGTTCTCATTAAGTTTCTCAGAGGTCTCACTAAGTTTCTCGGCAGTTTGTAGAAGATTCTTGAGTAACCTTATAAATGTGGTTTTGAACTCTATGTCCAGTAGTTTGCTTCCCTCCATATCTTTCATTTGTGACATGTTTCTTGGTCTCTGCATTTTTGGCTGCTTCCCTGTGTTGATAGAGTGGCTTTGTGTGCTAGTTGTCCTTTATGGCCCAGTAGCTCTGCCTCCCCAATCACCTGAGTGGACACTCTTGGTGCACCCCTTTGTGGGCTGGGTACACAGTCTTGTAGTTAAGCCTTGGTTGTTATTGGTACACTGGGAGGAATTGACCTCCAGACCAATTGACTGTGAGGATTAGCTGTATCTATTAATGGAAGAACTGCTGTGCTGGAGACAACACTGTGGGGCAGGACTTGCTTCAGTGGGGCTTTGGTGCTCACTGTGTCTGTCTCTTGAGTGTGTCACTTATGTATGTGAGGAGTTGAACTCTGGTGTTATCTCACATTGACCTCTAGGTACACTGGTTCCTGGATCTCCAAGGAGGTGCATGTCAGCTAGTGTCTGAGGCCACCCAGCAGGAGCTACAGAGAGATCTGCAGATTTCTCCTCTTTGCTTGGAGTTTGGAAGTTTTGGAGTTGTCTGACCCAGTTGCAATTTGTTAGGTTAAGCTGTGAGAAGGCAGGCCATTCACATGCAAAAGCCATTGCTCATAGTTAAGTGCATTTGTAAATTGGGCGGGCCGGGTCTCAGGGAAGCACTAGGGTGTGGCAAACAGTGATAGGTGCCAGTCAGCCCTCTCTGTGTCTCCATGTTTCCGAGTTCTGTTCTGTGTCCCCTATCCTGTGCCCCAGTGCAGTAAACAATGATTCCTGTGTGCACTCTGTAAGAAAGCTACCCTCATTTTTTGACCCAATGTCAGACAGTCCAGTGTCTCCCTGTATGAGTCTGGATCCCCAAAATCTTGCCGGAAACTGGAGTTCAGAGCAGTCGGGAACTTGTAACTCCCTCCCAATTGAAAAAAAATCAGCGCACACCAGCATGATTCACGTGTGTCTCTGTACTTCTGCCTTTCTGAGTCTCTGCACATCCTACCAGGTCTCAATGCACTTTTTTCTTTTCTTCTAGTTGCAGAACTTCCACTCCACCAGCTTTCCCATAGTTCTGGGGGATAGTCATTTTATCTTTTAGTTGTAGTTTTGGTGTGGTTGTGAGAGGCAGCATGTACAGGTGTATACCTTATACCACCATCTTGGTTCTCTCCAATTTGCCCATTTTTTAATAAGCCTCACCCGAAAAGATGTTTTTATCAATTTGAGAGAAAGAGAGAGAGAGAGAGAGAGAGAGAGAGAGAGAGAGAAACATCTATGTGATAAAAATGTTCAAACATCTTGAACCTACCAAAAGCCCTGTGAAGCCAGATGTCAGTTGCCTACCATTTGTGCCTTGACCAGGGATCGAACCCACAACCTAGGTATGTGCCCCGACCAGGATGTACAAGATGACACTCTAACTAACTTAGCCAAGGCCAAATTTATCCTTGTTTTTGGTTATGGCTCATCCTCTGGGGCCATGCTTACAAACCCTTTCTCTAACTCTAGAACTTGAACATTTGCTCCTATGTTTGCATCAAAATGTTTTATGATTTTACACTTGACATGTAGATCTACAATCCATTTTGAGTCCTATTCTGAGTGTGATGTGTAGCCTGGTTTTATCCCAGGGACCATAGGGAGCCAATGAAGACTCTTGAATGAGAGGAGGTAGAGTTGGAAGGAGGTCTTACCCAAGTAGAGGCAAGTAGCTCATGACCACCTCACTCTGGGCCTTAGTTTCCCTCATCAGTCAGCAAACAGAGCAGACCCGAGGTTCTGTAAGGTTAGCAGTAATGAAATGAAGCCACGTCCTTCCATATTTCACTCCACGGTCCCTGGAACAGGCTCCGGTCAAATTCTGTCACCTCCAGAAAGTGCCGGAGCACGGGTCCTGGTGCTCAGACTTTCAGAGTGGCCTGAGGAAGAGCCAGTCAGTGGGACAGAGCAGGACTCCGAAATATCATGGCTCTTTTCCTCCTGGATGGCAAAATCAGGTCATTTTTCAATTCCAGTCATTCTCCTTCATACATAAAATGTGCCAAGAGCCACTTTCCCGAAAATTTAAATTGAAAGTAAATAGCACAGGGACAATTCTCAGTGATAAAACCGCCGATTCTGGAGCTTCTTGGGATAATATTTATTCTCCCTTCTTGCTAATGGCTTCAGCCGCCTCCCAAGTTATTACGGTAATGCATTTGCTTAACCTGACCAGGGCCGCATCCCCGATGGGCCCGCGTGAAGGCCCTGCCGCCCCCTCCGCTGGACAATTACATCCAGCGCTGCTGGTGTGCGATTACTATAAATCAAAGAGCAGGCGGCGGATTTGTTTTCCTTTATTGAAAATGTTTAAACTTCATGCATTGCAAATGTCACTGCCCCGGACTGGATTTAACTCCATGAGACTCGGAAAGTTGGCCCTCAGGGGATTTTTTGGGGGGTGGAGCTAGAATCATCCTCATTTTCTTGGATGAGAAAGTGGAAGTTCAGGGAAAACGCCACCTGCTCTGGGTCCCACGGCTGGTGGGGCATTGCCCCACAACTGCACTGACATTTCTTTTTGTTTGAGGCTCCAATGGAGTTTCATTCTTTGGGGTGAAAATTAGAAAGCAAGGCTACCAAAACGTTGAAGTTGCCTGTCATCCCAGTAATATAACCACCACAATAGTGTGTGTGTGTGTGTGTGTGTGTGTGTGTGTGTATAGGGGGAATGTTTGTTCCAGAGGTACTTTCTATGTTAAATGTTTGAGTGAGTGTCTACTGTATGCTGAGTATTGTTTTCCAGGCTAAAGATATGGGGGATATAAGAAACAAAAACAACTTATATAAAAATCAGTCCAGGCAGAGGGAACAGCCCATGCAAAGGCCCTGGGGCTGGACCATGCTGGCGTGTTGGAGGAACAGGGAGGCTGGAGCCGAGTGAGCACAGGGGGGTAGGGGTGAGACCAGAGCAGGGAGCCTCCAGGGTGGAGTCAGGGGGGAAGGAGAAAATATAATGTAATTATTCTTCTTTTTATCCTCACCTAAGGTCATGCTTAGAGAGAGGAAGAGAGGGAGAGAGAAATATGGATAGGAGGGAGAGGCATCAATCGGTTGCCTTCAGTATATGCACCAACTGGGGATCAAGCCCACAACCCAGGTATGTGTCCTGACCAGGAATTGAGCCAGCAACCTTTCAGTGCACAGGAGGATGCTCAACCAATGAGCCATACAGCTGCATGAGGACTTAATGTAATCTTAAAAGCGGGAGGCCAAGGTTTACTGAGGATGTGGAGTAACAGGGTGATTCCAAGATCCTAGCTGAGCAGCTACAAGGATGGGGCTGCCCTCAGCCAAGATGGGAGACAGGGGAGGACAGGTTTTGGGGGAAGGTTTGATATAGGTGGCTGTGTTCAGTAGGAGATCTCCACGAGCCCTCCTGTGGAGATGTGGAAGGATAGCTGGACCAGACTCTGGCACTCAGGGGAGCCCAGGCTGAAGACCAATTTCTGGGTGGCATGATCAGCAGGGGCATTAGAGACCCAACAGGCTTCCCAGGGGAGGGTTGTGGGGAAGGAGGAGGTATGGGTGAGGGGGAGATGGAGGAGGGGCCGGGAGAGGTAGCGGGAAGCCAGGGAGTACCAAGAGTGGAAGGGGGGTGTCCCTGAGGAGTTCTCAGGAGCAGGGGTTTCAGCAGGGTCAAACTCGGGTCAGGGGGTGGAAAAGGCCATCTCTGACCTTGAAGAGAGCGGTTTCAGGGATGGGGGACCAGGAAAGCTTAAGAAGCTGGCTAGCGAAGAAGAGCCAGAGGGTGAGTGTAGACCACTCTCTCAAGGGGTGTTTTTTGTGTGTGTGTTTTTAAACATATTTCTTTATTGGTTCAGAGAGGAAGAGAGAAGGAGAGAGAGAGAGAGAGAAATATCAATGAGAGAAAATCGTTGTTCGGCTGCCTCCTGCACACCCCCCACTGGGGATTGAGCTGCCACCCAAGCATGTGGCCTTGGCCAGAATCAAACCTGGGACCCTTCAGTCCGTAGGCTGACGCTCTACCCACTGAGCCAAGCCGGCCAGGGCTCTCCAGGAGTGTTGCCATGAGAGGACCAAAACCATGGTGGGTGCCTGCAGGGAGGTGTGGAGTTCAGTTTTTCTCTGGAAGATCAGAGAGGCCCTGCGGAGCCAGATGTCAGAGGAGGAGCCATGTCCTTGGATGGGGATCTGGTGCTCGACCAACACTGTGTTCATTCTGCCTCTGCTGACTCATCTGCAAAATGGGCACAAGAAAAAGATCTACTGGTGAGTTGCTGGTCCCAGCTCAGTCCAGGCATCCAGCAAAGGCCAGGCTAGTGACACTGCCTCTCCCTTGGGGTGTATCTGGGAGATGGTGGCCCCCCATCCTGGGTTTTGGCAGAATGCAACACCCCACCCTCCAGGGAAGTAGACAGTCTCCAGGTAAAACTTGGTGTGAGATCCCCAGTGAGATAGGGCCCCACAAGTCAAAGTGCTTTTTCAAAAATAAATAGCCCTATTAGCATAAGGTATGCAAATGTATGCTAATGTGACAACTATTAAAAGATTCCAAATGTCATCTAGGGAAAACACACCAGTATGGGCTAGGAGGGTGGGAGATGGGAGGAGAGGATGCAGCCAGACTCTTGAGAAAGGTCGGGTGCTCCTCCCCAGGGTCACCAGGCTCCATGACATACACAGGTTATTCCAGGGTGGACCCACGCCCTGTCCTGGGCAGACTAGACTCTCTCCCAAGCTCTCTATAAATCCTCTCCGAAGTCTCTCCCTGATACACTGCCAGGTGCTTGAAAACGTTGCCCTGGTGACAATGCCTCTCTGTCCAGCATCAGTGCACAGGTTTATTTTATTTTACTTTTTAAATATATTTTAATGATTTCAGAGAGGAAGGGAGAGGAAGAGAGATAGTAACATCAATGAGGAGACAGATTCATTGATCGGCTGCCTCCTGCACACCCCCAACTGGGGAAAGAGTCTGCAACCTGGGCATGTGCCCTGCCCGGGAATCGAACCGGGACCTCCTGGTTCAACCACTGAGCCACGCTGGCTGGGGAGTGCACAGGCTGATTATTCCAGAGGGGAAGAACAGCATAGGTGATGGACCCAGCATCTTTCCTGAGAATAGGTTAAAAACAGTCTCCCCGACAATAAAAGACACCTCTCCCCGCCAAATCTCCCAAGGACCTGGACAGGTAAGAGATTCCTGCTATCCATAGTGAGTCAATCCCTAGCCTCTCTCGCCTGAGAAGAAACCTTCCCTCCTGATCCCCCACTTGTTTTCTGAGGCAGGCAGACAAAAAAAAAAAAAAAACACCCGAGATGCTCCAAGAGCCTGAGTCCCAGCGGAGCTAACTCACCTACTCATGCAAAGCATTCCGTGACACGGGAATTACTGACAGCAGAGCATTTTCCGGTGAGGGAACTGACCGTCAGAGAGGGGAGGCCGCTAGCTCCAGGTCACACGGCAACTGCCCAAGCCTCCGACTCCCAAATCCCAGTCCGTCTTACACTATCATCCTGACACCTCTACTACCCTTTCCTGAATATGTTTTCACACTGATCCACTCTTTTTCATCACTGTTACTCATCTTCACTGGAGGATATTTTTTCCATTGACTTTTAGAGTGGAAGGGAGGGAAGGAGGGAGGGTGAGGGAGAGAGGCAGAGAGAAACATTGATGTGAGAGAGAAGACACATCAATTGGTTGCTTCCAGCACGTACCCCAAAGGGGCCCGAGTGGGCTGCAGATCAAACCTGCAACCCAGGTACATGCTCTTGACGGGGAGTGGAATGGGAGATCCTTCAATGCTGGCCAAAGCTCTACCACTGAGCCATACCAGCCAGGGCGAAACTAGCCCACTCTTAAAGTCTTATACCTACTTAAAAGGGAATTGTTTATCATGACTATAAATGAAAAGGCAGCATCCCTGACCATAAGTAGAAACTAACTCAATATAAACAAAATCATATTATTTATTTCTGACAAGAGACAGTTGTCTCTGAGGCTCTGAGCTGGGGCCTGCTCTCTTTCTTTGTCCAGAGGGGAGGTCCCCGTGTGTTAGAGGCTCATTAAAGACTAATTAGCACCCAAGTAAGACTTTCTTCTTTAAAAAGAAGAGAAAGGAAGAGCTCTCTCCCTAGAGACTCGGTAGGATGGTCATGGCCATCAGGCGGGTGTCCATCTACCTGAAGGGCAGAAGACTGTCCCAATACCCCATAACTCTACAACTATGGGGGATTCACACTATCAGCGTCCATAGCCATATCAGTGCAGCCCAAAGATGGAGAAGGGTTGGTTTCATTCATAAATGGATGGTTTCACCCATCCATCCATTCATCCATCCAACCAACCATCCACTGTCTATCCACTCATCCATTCCCCATCTATCACCCATTCACTACCTCCCCACCCATTCAGCCTGTCCTCCATCCTCCAACCTAGCCATCCATTCACCCATTCAATAAATATATATCCAGCTCCTACTGTGTGCCAGGCATCATTAGGACATACACATCATGTTCCTACCCAAAAGGAGCTTCTAAACTAGAGAGGACAACTTTCCCTCCCTTTAGTCAACATCACGAATTGAATTAGAGAATTTCTCTCCATGATTTCGGGGGTTGGGGTCATCCTATTGGACATTTGTGTCCTTTCCCAACCAGCATTCTTCCCCCCACCGCTGACTTTGCTGCTCTCTGGGGGCTCTGCCCCACCCTTTTTCTTCCAGGCACACAGCAAGGCTACATTTCCCAGCATCCCTTGCATTTGAGGCAGACAAGAGACTGAATTTAGCCAATGGGATGTGGGTGGGAATGAGGTGCCCACCACTTTCAGTCCTGGCCGTGTTCTTCACAGAGATGATGGAGGAGCCACAAGCCGGAAAAGGCTAGTCCCTGAGTCACTGGGTGGAGAAAAGCTGCCTGCTAATCAGAAACACCTGGTCCCACTTTATATGGAAACAAACTGTCAACTCATGGAGTTCTGCGAGTTTATTACAGTAAGTAGTGTTGTCTTGACCCATCTATACCTTTCCCCCTTCCATTCCTATGGTTTGATTGCTATCCAATAGCTCTGGATGGGTGGGGTTAGGTGAATTCAGCCAATTTCTGAATCCTGTTCCTACTGGCCTCCTGACTGGGTTGGCCATGGGCACCAGGCCAAGGAATGCAGACTGAGAGATTGTATGGGTTTTCAGGGACCATCACCTTGGGAGGGAACTGAGGCTAGTGCACCCAGCTGGAAAACTGGACTTCTAACATTTGTTACGGGAAAAGAAAACCGAACTTCATTTATTATTATTTTTTAACTAGAGGTCAGTGCATGAAATTTGTGTCAGGAATGGGGGAGGTGTATGGCGGCAATTTGTCTGGCAGGGGAGCAGTTAAGCGTTGATCAGGGATCGGGCCTAAACGGGCAGTCGGACATCCCTCTCACAACCCAAGACTGTTGGCTCCCAACTGCTCACCTGCCTGCTAACCTGATCATCCCCTCACCACTCCCCTGCCAGCCAAATCAATGCCTAACTGCTCCCCTGCTGGCCCAATTGTCTCCAATTGTCCTCCCCTGCCAGCCTGGTTGCCCCTAACTGCTCTCCCCTGCAGGCCTGGTCACCCCCAACTGCCCTCTCCTGCTGGCCTGATTGCCCTAACTGCCTTCCTCTGCAGGCCTGGTCACCCCCAATTGCCCTCCCCTGCAGGTCTTCCCTCCCCTGCAGGCCTGGTAACCCCCAAGTGCCCTCCCTTGCTGTCCCACTCACCCCCAACTGCCCTCCCCTACTGGTCACTCCTAACTGCCCTTTCCTGTAGGCCTGGTTGCCCCCAACTTTCCTCCCCTGCAGGCCTGGTTGCCTCCAACTGCCCTCCCCTGCAGGCCTGGCCACCCCCAACTGCTCTCCTTTGCCGGCCAGCTGGTGGCAATCATCTTGTGTCCACATGGGGGTGGCCATCTTGTGTGTTGGAGTGATGGTCAATTTGCATATTACCTCTTTATTATATAGGATGCTCTGGCCTTTTCCCTGGGTGGTCCAAATTCAGACACTTGTTTCCATGGCTTTAACCCCCTGACGATGCCCTGAGCTCCATCTTCAATCAGATGTGGATCCAGAGCTCTAGTCAGTTCCTCCCAATCACCTCCTCTTGGGTGTCCTGGTACAACTATCCTCCCTACCCCCACAACCCAGTGCATCACTTTACCCTACACCAGCTCCTCCTCTTTCCTATGTCCCATCTCAACAGAGGTCCAAAGCTTTTCTGGAAACAAGACTCAGTATCTCCCTTTCTTGCCCTGGCTGGTGTGGCTCAGTTGATTGGGCGCCGTTCCATGCACCAAAAGGTTGCTGGTTTGATTCCTGGTCAGGGTACATGCCTGGGTTGCAGGCTTGATCCCTGGTAGGGGGTATGCAGTACGCAGCCTATCAATGTTCTGCTCTCACATCTATGTTTCTCTCTCTCTCAAAATCAATACAAAATGTTTTAAAAAATATTTCTCTTCCTTATCCCTGCCCTATTTTCACACTCACCAAAACTTACTGATTTCATTATTATTTCCAAACCACCTCCTCTCTCTACTCCTTCCTACCTTGTTCAGACAAACACAAGTTCCTGCAACAACCTCCTTGACAGCCTCTTAGCATCCACTCAGCAGAGCGATCGACCATCAGTATAAACCTGACCCTTCCTCTCTCCTCTGTAGCTCTCCATGGCTCCCCAATGCCCTCAAGAAAAGGTCTAAACTATTTTTTAAAAATTCTCCTAGTCCAAGTACTACTCCATTCTTCCCTGCTCCTCCTTAGTCATCTAACACCTACTCATCATTAGATGTCACCATCCAGGAAGCTCCCCTGAGCACTGCCTAATGCGGAGAGAGGAGTCTTCTCTGAGCTGCCCCAGACGCCTGAGCTTTTCCCACCACAGGGCTCACCATCGGAAACTGTAATGGCCTGGATGTGTGCCCTTCAGTCCCAGAAGGATGGGGCTGAGTTTGTCTTGACCAGCACTGGCCCTAGCCCCCAACATAGCACCTGACACCCAGTAGGGAATTGGTAAATCTTTTCTTTTTTTTTAATCTATTGATTTCAGATAGGCAGGGAGAGGGAGAGAGAGATAGAAATGATGAGAAAGAATCATTGATCGGCTGCCTTCTGCATGCCTGCTGGGGATTGAGCCTGCAACCCAGGCAGGTGACCCGACCAGGAATTGAACCGTGATCTCCTGGTTCATGGGTCACCGTTCAACTGCTGAGCCACACCAGCCGGGTGACTCATCTTTTACATTTTTTAAAATATATTTTATTGACTTTTTTACAGAGAGGAAGGGAGAGGGATAGAGAGTCAGCAACATTGATGAGAGAGAGAGACATTGATCAGCCGCCTCCTGTACGCCCCCCACTGGGGATGTGTCCGCAACCAAGGTACATGCCCTTAACCGGAATCGAACCCAGGACTTTTCAGTCCGCAGGCTGACGCTCTATCCACTGAGCCAAACCGGTTTCAGCTGACTCATCTTTTTTAATGAATGATGACTCGTTGTGAATGCCACTGTGTGCCGCAGATGCAGTGGTTGTCCCACCTGCATGCCCTTGGCACCCACATTTCAAGGCCAGCCGCCACACTCTTCTGCAGCCACCAGCCTCTCCGTAGCTGAGGCCTTCTCAGCAGGGTGAGGGGCAGGTGGGAAGCGCCAGGGACTTGATGCTTCTGGAAGCAGCCCTCCGCGAATGACAGGCAGCATAAATACCCCAGTGCCTGTACCCAGGGAGGCACAACTCAGGTGCCTGTTCTCCACCATCTCCCGGGAGCCCCCACTGGGACCGAGTCCCCGTTGCCCTTGGCAGTCACCTGCTTATGAACACTGGCTTCCTCCCCTCCCCCTTGGGACCGCTTTCCAGCCTAAGACACTGGACCAGAAAAATCTCTCAACTCTCTAACCCAGTTTTCAGCTCTTCTAGGGAGAACTCTGACATGCTTTGGGGGGGGTGGGGGAGAACAAAAACAAAAATCCATTGCCTCTTGCTCCCTGTCAGCTGTGGACCTCCCTGTCTCCACGCACAGACGGTGACATTTGCGGTTGTGTATTAATTGCTTTTTTTTTTCTTCCAGGAATGAGATGGTCTCTGCAATGTGTGTGTGAGAGAGAGTGAGTGAGTATGCCTAATGACTTTCTCATTTTGAGATCAGGCCAGATAGCTTTTTGAAGAAAGTCTTTCCAGAACCTGGAACATATAGAAAATCCTCCCCACGTAATAGCACTCCCACCCGCCCGCCCATCCATCACAGACGTACTGCAGAACTAAAAACAAGCGCATTGACTGGATCTATTTCTAATCGACAGCCCGAGACACTGTTAGAAATCTGCCATTAGATGGAGGAAGTTGAAAGTGGCGTGTCTTGTTTCCCAAGGACATAAGGTCTGTGGGAGAAGAGAACTATGTCAGCATTCAGCAAGCATTTGTTGAGCACCTACTGTATCCTGTATCCCTGTCTGGGTTCTGGAAACACAGCAATGACCAAGACAGACCCAGCTCCAACTAACTGGTGCTGAAGACAGACAGGTCACCTGTGGCCCATGGTCAGGGCTATGGCGGGGGATGCTCGGCCGCTCCGGGAGCACAGGGGATGCCTGGTCCAGCCTGGGAGGCCAGGGGAGGCTTCCTGGGGTTAGAAAAGGCTGAGAGGTGAAGGCTGAGGCGAAATTAAGATATCAAACCAAGCCCACTGGCGTGGCTCAGTGGTTGAGCGCTGACCTATGAACGAGGAGGTCATGGTTCCATTCTAGGTCAGGACACATGCCCGGGTGGTGGGCTCCATCCCCAGTAGGGGGTGTGCAGGAGGCAGCCCATCAGTGATTCTCATCATTGATGTTTCTATCTCTCTCTCTCCCTCTTCCTTCCTCTCTGAAATCAATTTAAAAAAATTTTTTAAAGAGTTACAATTTAAAAAGAAAAAAAAGTGGGGGTGGGGATGATTTGGGCTGCTGTGGATGAGTCAGGATGGAACAGTGAGTCCAGGCAGGTGATGCTGGGTGCTCAGGTCAGGGTGGAGATAGGGGAGAGGGTGAGAAGGGGCAGTTGGGGACATGGTTTGGAGGTGGGGCTAACAGGAAGCCGAGAGGAGGTGACACATCCGCTTTTTTTTTTGGCCCCACCTCCAGAGTTGGCCTTTACTGGCAACAGGGTTCACTGCATCCATTCTCGGAGGCCCAGGAGTCCTTCACTTGCACGTCCCCTTGGCCTCTCCCCCTCCAAACCCACCCTTTTAGGGCCCAGCCCAGGGAGAGCCCCGGAAAGAAGCCCTGGCAAAGATGCATGCCACGCCACTTCCTTGGCACCGAGATCTAGGCGACACTGGGAAGAAAAGCTCCGTCTCGCAGTGACTCCTCCGCCCGCCTTTGCTTACAAGGTGCAGATGTAATACCTGCTTTTAAATTCAATTAAGTCAGATTCAGTTCTGCTCCTGGAATACATTACCCAGGCAGAGACAGCAGGGGAGGGGGAAAGACAGGAAAAAACACACACAAAACACAACACAGACCTATTTAGAGATTTCCCTCTAAATGGATTTTAATTCTCTCGATTTATCAGAGACCAGAGGAGCTGCTGACAACAGGCGTTCTGGTGTCTGTAAACCCACTTTCCGCCACACAGAGGGAAGAGGAGACGCTGAGCTTATGTTCTGACATTCGCTTCCAGTAGGGGTGGCGTCAGGGAGTCCCTCAGGCGTGGGTTCGAATCCCAGCTCTGCCACTTCCTGGCTGCGTGACCTTAGCCAAAACATTGCACCCTCTCTGTGCCTCGAGTACACAACTGTAAAATGGGGACAATGGTTGTGCTTGTCTTCAAAGTCTGGTGAACAGTGGATTATCCAAGAAGATTCGGGTCAAGCCCTTCACACAATGCCTGGCACAGTGATGGCTCAGTAAAGGAAAGAGGAAGAGGAGGAGGAAGAGGAAGATCCTTGTAAATATTATAGCTTTGCAACTAGAGGCGCAGCCCTGTGCTAGGGCACTGCCGGGGAGAGAAAAGGTGTGTCGGTGGGAAAGCCCTGTTTTCAGAGACGGGGCGGCTTTGGTAGGGTGGGCAGGAAGGGAAAGCATGGCCCCCGGGCGGACTAGCCTAAGCGAAGGCCTGAAGTAAAGTGTGCCAGGGAGGGGCCGCTGAAGAGGCATGAGGGCGGGACAGGTCCGGGAGAATCGGGGATTCGGACAGGAGTCAGGATTAGATTTGTTCTAGAAGCCCAATCCTTTCCTCTGTCAAAACCTATCCTTCCTGTGTCCCATTTCACAAGGGAAAGTGCTGAGAAACTCACAACCCCACACAGGAGATAGTGTGTGTATACATAGGAATAACCTGCTCTCTCTCCTGGGAGGCCCGCATTTGACCTTGAACTTGACAGGCAGGAAGAAAGCTTCCCGACCCCCACTCCCTCCCCCTGTCACTCTCCGTGGTACTGACCACCTGAGTGAGGCAGGGACCAAGGCCTTGGGGTTCACAGCCCAGAGACTAACTCAACCCTCAACCTCCCATTTCACCTATGGGGAAAACCAGGGCTTGGGAAAGAATAGAGACCACAACCTGACCTGGTCCCCAGGAGACCTGGGTCCTAATTCTACCCGGTCCAGACTCACTCTGTGCCCTTGGGTAGGTCCCCTGCGGGGCCTCAGTTTTGCTGTCCACACAGGTGAAGGAGAAGTGAAGGGCTCCTGGTCCCTCAAGGTCCCATGCTAAAAGGCTCATCTACAGGTCTGGTCAGGACCTGGGCGGGCCTTTGACTTCCTAAGAGCCTGGTGAGCAATAATGTCAGATTTTTGAACTGCAACCTAAAGAGCGTTCGGACAAAGGGTGCCCTGGCTGCAGAGGGACCTCTGTCCCCCGGGCCCTGGCTTGTAAGTCCCATGGGGCCCTCAGTGGGCCATACTTGGCTTCTTGGAAGGACCATTGCACCCAGAGAAGGTTTCTCGGGATCCCAGGCACATAGCCCCTTGCCTGGCCCTGCTCTGGAAGGGCAATTGGGGAAGGCAGATGTAAAGGGTGCCCAGTCCCAGGATCAGGGTAGGCAAAGCAAAAGAAAAAAAGAAAGAAAAAGTCCAGCTGGTGTGGCTCCATGGTTGAGCATTGACCTACGTATGAAGGTTCAATTCCCAGTCAGGGCACATGCTCGGGTCGCTGGCTCGATCCCCAGTGTGGGGCGAGCAGGAGGCAGCTGCTCAGTGATTCTCTCTCATAATTGTTGTTTCTCTCTCTCTCTCCCTCTCCCTTCCTCTGAAATAAATAAAAATTTAAAATTTTAAGAAAACACAGTTCCCTTTGAGGAGGCCTGACTAGGAGGGGGCACAGAGGGAGCGCTGAGGATAAGAACATTCTGTCTTGATCGGGTGGTGGCTGCACGGGTCTCTACCAACAGGATGATTCTTAGACCACACATGTAAGACATGTGAACTTTAAAATGTACGCTGGACATAGACAAAGGGGAGAGACGGACTCTGAAAACTGGCAGAGACAGAACAAGACAGAAAGAAGAGGAGGGGCAGACCGGTGAAGACAGAAAGAGATGGAGAAAGACATAGAAAGATTAAGGCATTTGAGCTATAGACAGAGAGACAGCGACTCAGAAGGGGGACAGACAGACATGAAGAGATAGAGTGAGAGGCAGGAAGAAAGAAAAAACTGAGTTTCTGGGCAGGCAGGTGGGGAGACAGAGGAGGTTGGGAAGGAACCTGAGGACGAGAAGGCCAACGCAGAGGGGAAATAGGAGGAGAGAGGCAAGAACACCAGGAGCAGCCACATCCGAATATGCCCTTAATTGTAATGACATGGGAACATTTAGTCTGTAGATGCAGCCGAAATGAAAACGCTGCGCCTTCCCCATTAATCTAATGGCTGGTAGTCACTCTTCACAAGGGGCTCCACATGCTTTGTGGGAGGTGGCCTGTGGTGAGCAGATCAGAGGAGAGGGTTTGAAACTAATGATGCCCCCAGGGAGAGCCTGGGGGGGCAGTTCTGGGGAGAATCAAATTTCCACAAAAGTCTAGGCTGGTGACTTTCGGAGCCCTGCAGGCAGCCACCAATTTCGAGGTGGGCAGCAGGCCAGTGGCAATTCTAATTTGCAAGGCCAGTTAGGGGAGATACAATGTATTCGGGAGGGACCTCCCTCAGGGGTGGGGGAAGCCTTCCTAGAAGGGCTCACACCCAAATGTATCAAAGAGGCAGGCAAGAAAAGAAAAGAAAAAAAAAAGGAAGGAAGGGAGGGAGGAAGGGAGGGAGAAGGGAGAGAGAACAGCTTGTGCAAAGGTTGAGGAGGAAATAGGCAGGTGACGTTGACTGGAACTGGGAGGGCTGAGCAGAAGAAGTCTGCAGAGACCAGACCTCACCAGGTCTTTTCAGGCTGACTGAGTAACTGGGGGTGATGGGGAGCAAGCTCAGATTTATATTTTAAAAGATCTCTCTGCCAAGCCCTGCTTATGCCTAGTTTTCTCTAAAGCTGAGATGGCAGCTCAGCACTCCCTCTCTGAAGAGTGTAGGGTTGCTATTAATCCCGTGGCGTCTGACCTGGTGCATGAAATTCATGCACTGGTAGGGGGTGTCCCTCAGCCCAGCATGCACCCTCTCCAATCTGGAACCCCTCGGGGGATGTCTGACTGCTGGCTTAGGCCTGATCCCACCAGACATCCCTCTCACAATCAGGGACTGCTGGCTCCCAACTACTCGCCTGCCTTCCTGATAGCCCCTAACTGCTTCTGCCTGCAAGCTTGATCACCCCCTAACCGCTCCCCTGCCAGCCTGATCAATGCCTAACTGCTCCCTTGCCAGCCCAATTGCCCGCAAGTGCCCTCCCTGCTGGCCCAACTGTCCTCTCCTGCTGGCTGAGTTACCCTTACCTGGCCCCCAATTACTCTCCCCTTCAGGCCTGGTCCCTCCCAACTGTCCTCCCCTGCTGGCCTGGTCACCCCTAATTGCCCTCCCCTGCAGGCCTGGTTGCCCCTAATTTCCCTCCCCTGCAGTCCTGGTCACCCCCAACTGCCCTCCCCTGCAGGCCTGGTTGCCTCCAACTGCCCTCCCCTGCTGGCCTGATCACCCACAATTGTCTTTCCCTGCCAGCTATCTTGTGGTGGCCATCTTGTGACCACATGAGGGTGGCCATCTTTGACCACATGGGGGTGGCATCATGTGCAAGGGTGTGATGCTCAATTTGCATATTACCTTTTTATTATATAGAATGGCCTATTACTACCTTGAAGACCCAGGGGAACCTTGAATTGCCTCATTCTTTGAAGACCAAGCTGAAGTGAAGAGAGAACATGGGGAACAATTCCTAAGATATCTAAGAGGCTGGTAGGGTAAGCTCTGCCTTCTGGTGAGTAAGAGGCCTGAGACAGATAATGGGGAATGGGCAAGCAAGCTCTAGAGTCTGCTCTGGAGAAAAGTTACCAAGCTCCTGCGCAATGAAGACCAGCCCTTCTGCCAACAATGACTCTGATCTCTTACCGAACATGGGAAGGGACCTGGGTAAAGGAAGAGCACAAACCACCTGGAACACCAGCGTGTGTTTCATAGGGATTGGAAAGCGGCCTGGAGGAGGAGGAAGACCTGTTGTAAAAGCCTGCTGAAGTGTCAGGTGAATAGACCCACATCTGAAGGCAGCAAAGCAAGTCCTCCCATTGCCGGGGGTCCCCAAACCAGCCGCTTAAGAATCTCAATCTTCTCCATCTGACAGAGACTGCTCTCCTTCATGGGGGTGTGTACAAATAAATCTGGTTTTGCATTAAAAATATAATGAAAAAACAAAGATATTTCTGCTGATGAAAGCAGATTTTGGGGTCAATCGCAAGATCTTTTACGCCGCCAAAAAGAGCAAGTTTTCCAGTCCTGGAGGTATGCAGGATAACACCACACTAACCACCAAGGCATTAGAGAGGAGATTAGGCATCAGGCAGGCTAGGATGGCAGAGTTGGGGTTCTCAGCCGAGAGGAGGGGGGGCCCTGCAGAAAGCCTGTAGAGAGGTATGTGATGTGTTACTGATCTCACCTGGGAGACACACTTGGACTCTGGTGAGGATTGGGGGTTGTAGATGAGTCAAAGATGCCTGGACAGGAAGCCTGAGTCAGGGCTCAGGGCATACCATCCCCTGGCCCTCTCGGCCTGGGGTGACTCACTCCTTCACTTGGTCTAGAGCAGTGGTTGGCAAACTCATTGATCAACAGAGCGGCAAACCGCTGCTCGCGAGCTGCATGTGGCTCACAAGCTGCAGTTTTCTAACCACTGGTCTAGAGGGTAGAGGCCTGGTGAAGTAGGGGAGGGAAAGGCCACCCAATTATTCTGCTACTGGGAGAAACCAAGATGGCTGTATAGGTAAACACCTGAAATTTCTGTCTTGCACAACCACTTCAAAACTACAACTAACAGACATCATCCAGAACCACAGGAAGGTTGCTTAAGTGGAAATTCTTACAACTAGAAGGAAAGAGAAAAACACACTGAGACTCAGAGGAGCCACAGAAGTAAAGTGCAGAGGAACAGAGGCAAGCGTGCGGAGGGGACTGGTAACTGAGTACGTGGCTGGCTTTTTCAAGCCAAAAGGTAGACACAAGCTCCCGACTGCTCTGAACTCCAGTTCCGGGAGGGACTCTGGGGACCCAGACTTCTACAGGGAGAAACTGGACTGTCTGGCATTGGGCGGAACTCCAGGGCAGCTTTCTCTCAGAGGTGCTTGCAGTGATTACCAAGGGACCCTGAGACTTGAGGCCTCTTAGGGCAGGGCTGACGGGAAGCCATTGCTGTTTGCTCTGGCCTGAGACCACGCCCCATCCAAGCTGTGTGCAGAGGTTTTTGCATATGAATGGCCTGCCCCTTTGCAATCTAAAATTACCTAACAATCTGCAGCTGGGTCAGAGAGACCCAGAACAGCCAAAAGAAGGCCCAAGGTCCCATAGCAGCTTGCATTGCTTCACAGCTGGGCCTCATCTGGGCACCTCCAAAATCCAAACAATGAAGAGGAATCTGCAGATCTCTCTGTAGCTCCTGCTGGGTGGTCTCAGGCAGAGGTTAAATTAGCACCTCCTTAGATATCCAAGAGCCAATGTACCTAGTGGTCAGAGTAGGACCATCCAGATTACAACTCCTCAGATCCATAAGGGAAACACTAAGGGGGCAGACTCGGTGAGCACCAAAGCCCCACTGAAGCAAGTCTTGCCCTATAAGGGTGTCTCGAGCACAAAAGTTCTTCCATTGTAGACGCAGCTGATCCTCACAGTCAATTGGCCTGGAGGTCAATTACCCCCAATGATACCATCAGCAATCAAGGCTTAACTACAACAAGACTGTGCACACAACCCACAAAGGGGTGCACCAAGAGAGTCCACCTCAGGTAACTGGGGAGGTTGAGCCACTGGGCCCTATAGGACACCTGGCACACAAAGCCACTCTGTCAACTCAGGAAAGCAGCCAAAATGTGGAGACAAAGAAAGAGTTCACAAATGAAAGAAATGGAAGAAAGCAAACTACTGGATATAGAGTTCCAGACCACGGTTATAAGGTTTTTCAAGAATTTTTTAGAAAGGGCCAACAAATTTAGTGAGACCCTCGAGGATATGAAAAAGGACCTAGAAATTAAGCATACACTGACTGAAATAAAAAATAATATATGTATTGATCCAACAGCAGACTAGAGGAACACAAGAATCAAGTCAAAGATTTGAAATACAAAGAAGCAAAAAAACCACTGGAAAAGTAAAAAGCAAAAAGAATCCAAAAATATGAAGATAGTGTAAGGAGTCTGTGGGTCAACTTCAAGGGTACCAACATCTGAATTATGGGGGTGCCAGAAGAAGGGAGAGAGCAAGATACTGAAAACTTATTTAAAGAAATAATGACAGAAAACTTCCCTGATCTGGTAAAAGAAATAGACTTACAAGTCCAGGAAGCACAGAGAACCCCAAACAAAAGGAATCCAAAGAGGACCACACTAAGACACATAATAATTAAAATGTCAAGAGCAAAAGACAAAGAGAGAATATTAAAAGCAGCAAGAGAAAAACAGTTAATTACCTACAAGAGAGCACCCATATGACTATCAGCAGATTTCTCAACAGAAACTATGTAGGCCAGAAGGGAGTGGCAAGAAATATTCAAAGTGATGAATAGCAAGAACTCACAACCAAAATTACTCTACTCAGCAAAGCTATCATTCAGAATTGAAGTTCAGATAAAGAGCTTCACAGATAAGAAAAAGCTAAAGGAGTTCATCACCGCCAAGTCAGTATTATATGAAATGTTGAAAGGTATTCTGTAAGAAGAGGAAGAAGAAAAAGGTAAAGATAAAAATTATGAACAACAAATGCATATCTATCAACAAGTGAATCTAAAAAATCAAGTGAATAAAAAGTCTGATGAACAGAATAATCTGGTGAATAAAATAGAATGAGGGGCATAGAAAGGAAGTGGACTAACAATCCTTGGTGGGGAAAGAGGTGTGGGGGTGTGGGAAGAGGCTGGATAAAAATCATACACCTATGGATGAGGACAGTGTGGGGAGGTGTAAGGGCATGGAAGGGGTGGGAACCGGATGGAGGAGAGTTATGAGGGGGGAAAAAGAGGAACAACTGTAATAATCTGAACAATAAAGATTTTTTTTAATTAAAAAAGATATTAATAATACATAAAAAAATTTATTCTGCTACTGCTCACCCCTCCTACTCATTGAATGCTCTGGAATGAAATCTGTTGGCTCCAAAATATATCTGGGTCTCATCTACTTCTGGCTCTCTCCATGGCTCTCACCCTGGTCTCGCTCTGTCATCACCCAACCTGGGCCAGTGAGTCCCCTCCACCCTGGTCTCCCTGCTCCCACTCTCGTCCATTCTCTCACAGTCCATCCTCCCTGATGCAGCCATGAGGAGAGGAGGAGACGCCTGTGGACCCAAGTCAGGTCTGTCTCTTCTCTGTTCACAGCCCTCCAAGGTCTCACCTCCTTAAAGGTAAAAAGTCCAAGTTCTCCCTGTGGCCCATAAGGCTCTGCATGATCTGTCCCCATCCCCTTCCTGCTCTCACCTCCTCCCTCTCCTTCCCTCCCTCTGCTCCAGCCAATGGGCCTCCTTGCTGTTCCTTCAACACGCCAGGTACAGTCCTGCCTCAGGACTTTTACACATGCTGGCTCCCTCTGCCTGAAATGCTATTCTCCCAAATCTTGACATAGCTTCTTTTTATTCTATCTAAACATCACCTCCTCAGGTGAGCCCTCTTTGACTGTTGAGCTAAAGCAGCTTCCAACTCATTCTCCTTACACCTTCTCCCCTTGCTCTTATTTTCCTTCTAAGACTAACACCGGGGTCCTCTGAAATGGATGTCCATCTGTTTATGTTTGTTTTCTCACCAGACCTAAGGATAAGGAGGTGGGCCAAGGCCTGCCTTGGCTACTGCTGTCTCCCCATTACCCAGCACAAGGCCTGGAATACAGTAAGTGCTCAATGTGAGCTTGTTAGCTGAATGAATGGATCTTCACAGCACCCACCTCCCAGACGTGGGGACTTTTATCAACCCCATTTCACACAGAGGAAAACAGGAGCAGAGAGGCACGGCCTGCAACCTGCGGGTGCTCTAAGGCTGTGGGATGAATGGTGATGTCCCAGGCAGACTGGCAAATTGAGGTCCTGTTTGATTAGGGGGAAGGGGTCTGTCCATGCTGCCTTGGGGACACTTTGTGTGGTTTTTTTTTTTTGGGGGGGGGCTCCTAATTTAGCGAGGGAGTAAGGGGATCCTTCATTCCCCTTCTGCTTACCCCCTAAAGTCAGTCTTGGGATGACGAGGCAAAGGGGGCGACATGGAGGGGAGGGCGACACGCATTATAAAGTCTCACTCACAGCCATGCAAATACTGCAGTGTTCTCCTCCACGGGCTTCCTCCCCGCCCCTCTCTTTCTCTTCCTCCTCTGCCAAGACCCTTCCCGCTGGCCCCATCTGGTCCTCGGCTCCCGCCCATCGGGAGCCCTCAGCCAATGGTCGTGCTGCCTGATGAGGTAATGCGCCCACCCCACGTTCCCATTGGCCAGCCTGGAGGCGGTTCTCCCGTCGCCCCCAGGAAAGCGGAGCCGGTACAAAGTGAGGGGGTTGGGGTCCCGCAGCCTCCCGCAGGCCCCGGGGTGGCACCTGTTCCCACTCCTGACTGTGAGACCTCCGCGTACTTATGCCCCTCGCTGAACTCTGACCCCAGCGAGTAGGGGCTGGACTTAGAGACCTCTGCCTGCCACCCTCTGTGCTCAGGGGTGCACAATCTCCCCCTAGGAGTCCAAAGGATAAAGACCCTTCTCCCCTTGGCACCTCCGAGCAGTCAAAAGACCCCCGAGCTGGGATCTTTCAGGACAATTGCACTTTTTTTTTTTCTTTTGCGCACCCGCTGAATGCCAGCCCGAGAGCTCACTGGGGTGCAGCGGTACTGCATCCAGGACCCTGCCCTCCTAGGGCTTAATGGGGAAGAGGGACACACTACCGGGCCGGGCCGTCACCTCTCCTCCCCGCTCCCAGCCAAGTGGTGCAGACGGCGGTGGAAAGGGGAGGCGCCGGGCGGCGCGGTCAGAGGCTGCCA
Source organism: Lasiurus cinereus (assembly GCA_011751065.1). Lineage (NCBI taxonomy): Eukaryota > Metazoa > Chordata > Mammalia > Chiroptera > Vespertilionidae > Lasiurus > Lasiurus cinereus. The sequence goes on along the minus strand of JAAGEH010000343.1, from coordinate 8,579,433 downwards.
GGCCCCCAGGGGTGGCAGAGGCAGAGGAGGGGAGGATAGAGAGGAGGGCTCCCCTCTTAATTATCTTCTTCACTCTCTTATTTACTGGGAGCTCCCGGGGGCTGCTGGGAGCTGGCCCTGCTCGCGGCTGTATTTAGTCAACAAACACTTATTTGATCCCATCCCCAGGCCACCACGACTGGCCTTACATACTTTTTTCTTCTTACTTTCCCCCCTTTCTCTCCCAGAATCATCCTAATGGACTTAAAAAAAAAAAAAGTGGGTTCTCAAGAGTAAATAAGGTTGTTTTGTGAACCTGGTCTCTTTTTTCTTAACGTTCTTGTCGAGGGGTAACTTGCACACAGCAAAGGCTCACATCTGAAGTGTATGTAGGTGGGGCCAGGTGCGTTTTTACCCAAGCCCAGTACCCAGAGAGGGAAGTGGAGGTGAGGCTAGCAAGTGCAAGGTCAGATACTGTCTTTATTTAACATTTTGATACTTTGTTTTCCCCGGGGGGGGGGGGGCGGGACGGGGGAAGGATCACCCTGGATTCTTTTGCATTCATTCTGTCTGATTTTTCCAGGGCTCCCTTAAATTCTGCAGCATGCCTCCTTCACCAGGCAAGGCTTCCTGGCCACCTTCCAGTCAGCACTCCCTCCTCCCTCCCCTCACCTCCGCCCCAGGTAACTTTTTCTACTCTCCATCATCACAGGTTCCTTGGCCTATTTTTAAAATTGCTATAAATAGAATCATACAGGACATAGTCTGGCATCTGGCTTCTTTCACTCCAAGTGGTTGCATGTCTGAATATAGTTCACCCCTTCTCCTGCGGTCTTATTCCGGTGCATGGAGGGACCGAGGCTCGGTTAGCTAGTCCTTGGCTCCTGGGCATTTGGGATGTTTCCTGTGTTTGGCTGTTCTGAATGAGCTGCTCCGAACATTGTCACACACGTCTTCGTGTGGACATATGCTTTCATTTCTCTTGGGCAAACACCCAGGAGGATGGTTGGGTCATATGGTAGGTGTGTGTTTACCTTTTTAAGAAATGCCAAGCAGTTGCCCAGAGGGGGTGTAGCATGCTGCATTCCCAGCAGCCCTTGGGGGAGGGGGCTTCTAAGCATGTGTTTGGGCATCCACCTATAGGCGTGTGTTTTTTGCCTATATAAGGTTTAAGTATACAGTTCGAGGAGTTTTGACAAATATATACACCTGTGTAACTACTGTCTCTACAGACAGCAGTTCTGTCACCCTAGAAAGAACCCTTTGGTGTGTGTGTGATTTTTAAAAAAACGTATTTTATTGATTTCAGAGAGGAAGGGAGAGGGAGAGAGAGAGACAGAAACATAAAACGATGAGAGAGAATCATTGAATGGCTGCCTTCTGCATGCCCCCCACTGGGGATCAAGCCTGCAACCCAGGCATGTGCAGTGACTGGAATCAAACCCAAGACCTTTCAGTCCACAGGCCCATACTCTATCCACTGAGCCAAACCAGCTAGGGCAGGACATGTGTTTTTGAGAAAGAGAGAGAGAGACAGAGAGACAGAGAGAGAGAGAACTTAATACTTTTCTTCTTGTTTTCTACACTTTTGTGTTTATCCCAAAGTCCCATCACCTGCCTCGAAACGAACATCTTTGCTCACTGTGACTTTCTCGGTGATTATGGTGCCTATAATCTTAATTGTCCTCAGTCTTCTCCAGTCTATTAATTATTTTTTAAATTGAACAAATACAGCTTACAAATAGCTTTTGAGGATTTACAGCAGCCTGGTGACATTCTAAGCACTTCATACAAATTAAATGTAAACGAAATTATTTCATCCTCTCCACCAACAGCACCACAAATTAGGTACATTATCATGTCCATTTTACAGATGGAAACACCAATGTACTGGAAGGTGCTGTTTCCTGTCCCCACCCACAGTTCCAAAGTGGGCAAAGCTGGGATTTGAACCAGGCCCTGAAACACCCCATGCTCTTGGTCATGGCAGACACGGCCTTTCTGTGCCCAAGCAGGTGAAGGCACACAACAAATAGTGGCCAGAAGCCAACAACTCCAGTTCCTCATCCACAACTCCAACATCTAGAAAGCTAAAAACAGCCCAGCCGGTGTGACTCAGTGGTTGAGCGTCAACCTATGAGCCAGTAGATCATGGTTCGATTCTTGGTCAGGGCACATGCCCAAGTTGTGGGCTGGATCCCCAGTGTGGGGCGTGCAGGAGGCAGCCAATCAATGATTCTCTCTCATCATTGATGTTTCTGTCTCTCTCTCCCTCTCCCTTCCTCTCTGAAATCAATAAAAATAAATTATTTAAAAATAAAGCTCTAAAAACAGAAAGTTTTCATCAGGGTGACTCTAAAACTCGTTGAGATCAAGAGTTAATGGCTTTTAGCTATTAATAAGCTTTATTGATCCCATTGTTGTGAATGTTCCTATCATATTGCTACTGTGTTTGATTGGGAGGGGGAGGGGCTGCCCCAGGCCCTGATGGGTAGTTCCATACAACACATGCTGACTGTATCCAATAGTTTCCTAAATTCTAGGACATTCTGAATCTGAAACACATCTGGCCCCCAGGGTTTCGTATAAGCTCTGTTCTTATTTACTATTATTTATTGAGTCAATGGGATGTCCCCAACTCCGCTAGGCAGTGGGAGCAGAGAGTGAGAAAGGCAGATCCAGACCTCATGGGGTTCCCAGTCCATGGGGGAAGAGGACAGACACCATGTCGGGTGGGTACAACACAGGGTGGCCTGGGCCATAATGGTGTAAGCACCGACCTGGGAGGGGGGGGACCTGGAGGAAGCACTTCACTCAGGCTGAGGCACCAGGGAGGCTTCCTGGAGGAAGTGGTGCCTGAGCAAAGACCCGAAGGATAAGAAAGGAGTAGTAAGAGAGGGAAACAAGTAGCAAGTAACAAATACGGCTTGTGCAAAGGCCCTGCGGTGTTTTGGGGGCCTGGAATCTGCCCTGTGGGGCTGCAAGTTATCCTGGGAGAAGCAAGAACGCAGAAGTCCATGGTGACCTTCCTGCCTGCCTGGCAGGGCTCCCATAACCCTCCTCTGACCCAGAGAGCTGGGCCTTGAGCCTCTGCAGTCCATGGGCATTTGGCAGGCAGATCGCTGGTCTCCCCTGGGGTGTCCTGGGGGCTGGGTTTTGCAGCTGATTATATCCTACAGGTGTGGGTAGCATTCATCTCCATCCTTAATGCTGGGTCAGGCCCCCCAACCCCAGGGGAGGCTGGGGTGCAGAAGCCTGGGTGGAGGGCCTTACTCCATCCAACCACACTCCCTGGACCTTGGCAGTTGGCCTATGTGAGCCTAAAGACTTTTCTTTTTGTAAATGGCTTCACTCTAGGGAAATCTTCACTCTACGGAAATGGCTTTACTCTCTAAGGAAATCTGGCATCTTGGTGGATCAACCATCCTTTCTTCTGCCTCCGGGCCAGAGATCTGGGAGTCGGCAGCTCCCTTCTTTCCCTTTTTCTTGCCCGCTTCTTCCTCACCATATATCAGCCATTCCTGTCACTTCCGCCTGCAAGGTCTTTCCCCAAATTGGCCCACTTCTCCTCTTTTCCTCCATCTGCACCTTCACGACTGGTCCTGCCTTGGGGCCTTTGCACGGGCTGTTCCTTCTCTTTGAGTGCTTTTTCCCTGCTGTCACAACTTCATTTATTTCCTTTGCTTTAAAAAATGTATGTCACGGGTGTGAGCTCCAAGAAGGCAATGACTATGTCTACCTTGATCACTGTTGTGCCGCCAGCTCCTAGCGCAGAGCCTGGCCCACAAGGTGCTCGGTAGAAATTCCTCCCGCAACGGTGGCATTAATTCATGGAACCTCAGGGAAAAAAAGCCCTTTGCCAGTCCTGGATGGGAGTGTTTGGCTATGGACACCGATAGAGATATTAGGGGAAAAAGGCTCCAAATTTTGGTTGCCTCCCTCTGCCTTTAATTATTTTGTCAATAAGGTTCACAATTCAGCAAGTCAAGGTGGCATTTGAGAGGGACGGTTCCCTTTAGCGTAGCTGACAGCTAATTTGTGGGAAGTTTAATTACAGGCGGCGTTAACTGGCAGAGCGCTGGGCAAAGAAGGCAACCATCTGTTCCCCAAAAAAACGCCCTCTCCTCCTGAGCTCAGCTGGGAGGCTGGAAGGGATGGGCAAGGAAGAGGAGGAAATATAGGAGGAGGTGGGGACAGGGGAGGAGGAAAGAGAGAGAACCAGGTGATGAATCAGCCTTTGCAAACCCCCTCCCCCTTTTCAGATGCCGCCAAGGCTGAGATCTTGGCAGCCAGCCTCCTTGCGGCCTCCGCCATGTTGCAGCTGCCTCCATTGGCTGCTGGGAGTGGCAGTCACGGTTCCTCAGAATTTGCTTCTCACTGGTCCTGTCATTAGGAGCAGGGGGCGTGGAGTAGAGGAGGTGAAGAACACACTGTCCTCAACCCTAATCAGAGGGGATTGGTACCCACCAAAAGAGGTTGGGAGGAGGAACTGGTTGGTGCACAGTCAGAGGTGAGGAACGCCCGAAGCTCCCTGGTCTGAGAGGAGAGGGGCGATCACTCTGCCTCTCACTCCACTATTCACTCCTTCATCCCAACCGCTCTTCATGGGGATGGAATGTGATGCAAACAGCCTCCAACAATAGGCTCTTCCGGGTTGAATGCCAGCTTTGTCCTTGCTGAGTTGTTGGCCTCAGGGCAAGTCACTAAACCTCTCCGGGCCTCTGTTTCCTCATCTGCACACTGGAATTGGTTATAAGAGGACCTACGTCCATTTGTCTTCCAGAATAATAGGGCGCAAGCATGTTCAAGGCTGCTGCAGAGGGTGCGGTGATGAACTTGAAGGGTCATTCTGTGTTGTAACTACAAGTGGGTGTGGCCTGGAGCTGGGGAATGTCCACAAGTTTAAGAGTCCTTGTGCCTTTGAGACTCTGCGTCCTTGCGATGTTTTTCTCCCCCCGCACCCCCCCATCCCACCAACACCCTTCCCACCCTTGCCCAGCTGCTTCTGCTCTATCCTTTGGGTCTTGAGGTGGATGCTCTACTTGAGAAACCTACCCCGACCCTCCAGGCTGGGCGGGTGCCCCTCTGACCACTCCCCTGTGCACCCTGTCATAGCCTTCTCACCCGACACTGCCTTGCCACGGTCCGTTCCCTCCGCTAGACTGGGTGGCCCACCTGGGCAGGGACGGGGCCTGTCTTGGCCACTGCCCTGTCTAAGGTACCCCGCACAGGCTTGTTCTAGTAGGTGCTCAGCGCATATGGTCATGCAGACAAACAGGAGGAGTCACGACCCCCTGCACATGGGGAAGTGGAGGCCAGCAGACTGCAGAATTGGAAGTTAGAGCCATTTAAACATGGGAAAACTGACTTGGGTGCAGCAGAGAGCTCCCCATTGCCACAGGCTCAGTCAGCTTCCAGGGATGCGGCCCTGGGCAAGACACATCTCTTTCACGAGCTCAGCTTCTTCCTATGGAAAACGGGGATGTGCACCGGAACCTGGCTCAGGACGCAAGGAGGCAGTGAGTCAGTACAGGCGACACCTGGCCGCCCATGGGTGCTCTGTAGTCATGCCTGAGGCTTCTAGTATCCCTGCGCCAAGGCTAGTCACCCCTCCTCTGAGCCTCAGCTCCCCCCATGTGGCCACACTGCCCCTTAGACCACACAGATGGGCCACTGCCGGGATGGGCAGGAGCAGGCCTCCGCTGGTGTTTGCCTTGAGCGGCCACCAGGAAGGACCGATGGGGCTGGCACGGGCTGGCCTCGCTGAGCTGGCCTCACTAAGCTGGCGGTCCTTGGCAGCGCCCAGCTCTCCTGGAGGCGGCTGGAGAAGGGCCCGTGCCTGGCTGTTGGGGGACCGAAGAGGCTGTGATAAAGCGAAGGCCCCTTCTCAGAGGGGGAAATTCCTGGCTTGGGGGCAAGGGCTCTATGGACACCTGTTAAGCACCCACTAGATGCCAGTCCAGGCTGCTTGGGGCCTTGGCTCATGCTGTTCCAGCTGCCAGAAGCACTTTTCTTTTGACAGTACTGACCCCTGCTCCTTCTGCTCAGAAGACTCTGCCTCCAGGAAGCCTTCCAGATTCTCTGGGTTGGCTCAGGCACTTTCGTGTGAGTTAACACAGCACCTGAGTTCCTCCCATCACAGAGCTGGTCATCCAATTTTATAGCTGGGCTGTGGACATGCCACTTAGTTGATCGACAAATAGTGACAGATCACTTAGGAGGTGTCAGGCACTCTGTACAACCATCCATGCTTAAGGAACCCCGCAGGGGCAGGTGCTGTCACTGTCCTCTATTTAACAGTTGGGAAAACTGAGGCTCAGAAGGATGTAATGGTGGAGAGAAGTCAGGTGGCCTGGAGATGTCCCTGCTCCCCTGTGGTGCCTGTGACCTTCAAGGAATCTAAAAGGCAGGCAACGCTGGCCCCTCCTAACACCTGTTCTCTCCTTTTCCCTAATAATAGAGCCCATGGTTTACCAGCTGGGCTGCTGGCCACTCAGAATAAAAACTACATTTCCCAGCTTCCTTTCGGAAAGGATAGCCACATGACTAAGTTCTGGCCGATGGGTTGGTTATGAGCACAAGTGAAGTGTGGAATTTCTGTGAAATGTCTTTAAAGGGGGAGGGGAGCCCTTCCTCCCCCTTCTTCCTCATTGACTGGGATGCACATGTGAGGGCTGGAGTTCAAGCAGCTGTATTGTGGCAGGCACTTAGGCAGACATGAGCAGAGCGAGGATGATGGGCCAGGTACAGAAGGTCACTGGGGTGGAAAGCAAGGGACAATTGTAAGGGGGACCTCCCTCCCAGGGTGACCTTCCTCTCCTAACATATCACTAGTCGTTCTGTGTAGACCCCTGATCTTTCCTCCCCGGAGACAACATCTAGGCCTCAGTTGTATCTCAGCTCTGGGCCCAGAAAAGCAGAAAAATCAGACAAGCGATGCCACCCCTGACCTCAAGACCAGGTGCCCTGGATAATGACTCCCTCTCCTGGCAATGACCAATCAATCAGTGGAGACCTACCCCCTGAAAGGACACATCTGAAAGCTGCTGAATATTCTGTTGAGATCCTCCCCTGGGACCTCCCCTAAACTCTCCACCCCCAGAACCCTAAGGATGGAGGGACCAGTGCGTTCTCCCTCCCAGGAGCAACCCCTGCCCTGTGTCTCCCCCCATCTCCTCCTCCCCCTCCCCCCTCCACCCCCTTCCCCTCATGCTCCTTACCAATACCTTCTTCACTCCCATGCTCCAAGGGCCCTTTGTTTGCCTCTGCAGCTTCTTTCCTGAGCCTGTTCTTCCACCTCTGTGATTGTGGAAATAGATGGTCTCTTGTAGTTTGAGGCTTGGCTCTGAATTCTTCCCTAGCCACAACTCAAGTACCCAGGTTGCTGAACCCAGGCCCAGTCTGACTCCACCTCTCTAACACCTGGGGCCGTCCTCACCACCTCCAATTGTATTGTCCCACCTGCTGGGGATGTGGATCAACGAGGTGGGAGGAGCCTGGGCTCCAGACACCATGGGGCCTCCATGCCTTCCCCGAACTGACTATTCATGGTCATGAGCAAATAAGCCCCAGGTGCTTAAGCTGCTCTGGTTGGTCAGTCCCCGGCACACACACAAGCCACGACCGAGGGCCCCTCTTCACCTTCATCAATCAGAGAAGGGAAAGGCCTCCCCTCACACTCAGAGGTTCTCAGCTCCCGCGAAGCCCCGGTGAAAAACATGTGCGTGTGTGTAAAAAAGCAAGCCTCTGAGTGTGTGCCCACACTCCCTGGTGAATCCACCAAGACTGGACTACGGGGTCCAAATCCCATCATCGCCCACACACTGTGTGATCCCAAGCAAGTGACTTGGCCTCATTTATAAAGTGGAGACCTGGAACCGTTGCTAAGAGGAATTTTTTTTTTTTAGCTCCTTGAAACCCTCCAATGGTTTTACTCAGCTCCTCAGAATAAAAACTGAACTCCTTATCAAGCTTTATGAGGCCCTGCACACCTGCCTTCCTCTCTCTCTCTCACCCTCCCACACTGTGCTCTGGTCACATGGCCTTCTCACGGTTCCTCCAACACATGAGGCCTAGTCTTTATTTATTTATTTATTTATTTATTTATTTATTTATTTATTTTAATTGATTTCAGAGAAGAAGAGAGAACGAGAAACATCCACGATGAAAGAATCATTGATCGGCCGCCTCCTGCACGCCCCCTTCCGGGGATCGAGCCCGGAACCTGGGTATGTACCCTTAACTGGAACTGAACCCAGGACCTTTCAGTCTGTAGGCGGACGCTCTATTCACTGAGCCAGACCTCTTCCTGCATTCTCACTTTCTCCTTATTCCAGTCTCAGAGCCATGACGTCCCTGATCATGCCCACCACATGGCCAAGTAAGAGCCCCTCACTCACATCCCAGAAGCACCCTTAATGTGGCCCCAGTCTGCTACCAAAGGGGGCGGCAGAAGCACCTTGTTTGTTCACCATAAAATTAAACCACAGCTGAGCTGGTCTCTTAATCCAAGTAGAAATTCACCGGAAATATGGGGGACTGAGGAAAATGTTAAACGGCACTACAGGGACACCCAGTTGGCAAAACCCAGATGATCAAGGACATCACCAAAGGGCAAATGACCCAGTTGCTTCACCAAATAAAGGGTAAGGCAAGAGAGAGAGAGAGAGAGAGAGAGAGAGAGAGAGAGAGAGAGAGAGATATGGAGAGATATATGGAGAGAGATATATGGAGCTCCCCATTATGAGAGTTCGGAACCCATCACCTGGATTCAGACAACCCAAAGAAATAGACACCATAACGGTCACACTTCCCCGTGTCCCCAGTGGGACCGTTATTTTGAACATGACACTGGTATTTTGGGGTTGTTTTTTAAGAGGTCTTATTACCATGAAGAGCAATGCCTCTCCCCTCAGCGCTGTAGACGCTGGGCTGGTCATTCCCCGTGCGGCGGAGGGCTGTCCTGGGTGCTGCAGGGTATTGGCAGCATCCCTGGCTCCCACCCACGAGAGGCTAAGAGCAGCCAGTCCCCGTGATGACCTCCAAAAATGCCCAGACACTGCCAAGTGTCCCCCGGAGAGAAACACCCACCCCAGTGAGAACGATGGCTTTATCTACCCAAACTGAAATGTTTACAGGTGGAAAAAAAAAAATCTGGGATTTGCATCAAAACAGCAAGGGAGGGGGAAGTGGGTGGAAATGGAGAAGATACAGAAGATCTTTGCTGAATCTGAGCCATGGGTGGGGGGTCAGTATCCTATTCTTTCTACTTTGGGTGTGTTTGGCATTTTCTGGTACCTAAAGTTGGAAATTCAGATAAAAGCTGGAGTTTCGTCCATCATGGGTACCCAGCTTGCCTTGTTGGTTATGACGAGCACGCTGAGCTATGGACGGTGTGGACATCAGGGGAAGCCGGGTGAGGGCACGTGAGAACTCGCTAGAACTTTAGCTACTTATCTTAAATCTAAAATGATTCCAACATAAAAAGTTTATTTTTAAAAAAATCCAACATTCAAGTGAATAATGAATAAACATATCCAGGATGAGCAGCTGTGTGCCCAGGATCGGAACCGAGGCCCAGGCCTGAGCCTGGCCACCCCTGGGGATGGGTGAACACAGAAACCTGAAACCCCCCTCCCCGCCGGCCGGCCGGTGTCTTCTCACTCACCACAGACCATGGCAGCCAGGCTTGGGCTCCCCGCTTCCTCACGTGGGTGATGTGAGGGGCCAGAGGCGGGGAGGTGGCCCCACAGCAGCCAGGGCACAAACTGCTTTCAAACCCTTTTTTATTCTCTCCAGACTAGAAACACTGGGTGCTCCCCTCCCCACCCCGCTCTTGGCCAGTCAGGGGGCCTCAGAGCGGGTCTGGGGGCCCCTCGGAGGACGCCGCCGCCTCGGCCATGCCCACGGAGGTGGCGCTGCAGGAGTGGTGCGGGCTGGCGCGGGCCAGCAGCTCCAGCCTCCGGGAGCGCAGCCGGGCCTGGATGGCCCAGATGGGGGCGTGGTGGCCCAGCAGGGCCGGGTCCTCCTCGCAGAAGCTGTCGATGGTGGAGTCGGAGCTGTCCTCCGTGCTGGCCACCGACTGCTTGCACACGGGGCAGGCGCGCTGGGCGGCCTGGGAGAACCAGGGGTCGATGCACTTGCAGTGGTAGGTGTGGGAGCAGGGCAGGATCTTGAGCTGCTCGCCCTCCTCGTACTCGTCCAGGCAGATGGCGCACACGTCGTTGAGCCGCGTGAAGGTCCGCACCTGGGCCTTCCGGCAGGCCGGCTTCTTGGCGGTGGTGGCGGCGGCGGGCCCGCAGGCCCACCGGGTCCACAGCCAGTGCCACAGGTGCCGGAGGATGAAAAAGGTGGACATGAGCAGGGCCAGGGTGCGGCCCAGGACCCAGGAGATGGCCAGCACGGGGTGGCAGTCCAGGTCGGGGCAGGGCGGGTAGTTGGGCAGCAAGCGGACCTGGGCGGACTTGTCGCAGCACAGGATGACCCGCAGGTCCTGCGCGGTGGCCTCGCTCACGAACACCGCCGGGATGGAGACCTGGCGCCGCAGGTCCTCGTACACGTGGGCCATGCGCACCAGGTCGTCGGAGAAGACGTTGTGCACGATGGCGGCCTTGAAGCCGGCCTGCTGGGCGTGCAGCACCTTCAGGTCAAACGTGCAGTCGTAGCGGCGGATGAGCACCACGGCGCCCAGGGAGCCGTTGCCCACCGGCTGCGGGCGCTCGATGGGGTGGCACGCGTTGGCCGGCCTGGCCTCCACCAGGTAGCCCCGCACACCCTCGGGGGCCAGCGGCGCCCCGAACATGGCCGGCAGGTCCGCGAAGTCCACCGTGCTGGCGTTGCCGTCCAGCACGGCCCGCACCACCGCCTGCGAGGGCACCAGCAGCGCCAACAGGACCAGGGAGGCCCGGACCGCCCTCAGGGCCAGGGCCCGCCGCGGCCGCCCCATGGCCACCCCGCCCATCCTCCTCCTCCCGTTCCGAGTGAACTAGGTCCCGCTGGGGAGGGCAGCTGGGAGGCCTCTGGGCATCTCCGGGGCCTCCCAGGGGCCCGTGGCCAGGTAGGAGTGGAAGTCGCTTCGACGGGAGGCTCAGAGGCCGGTTAGCGGAGCGGCTGGGAGCCGGGCGGCCCTAGGCGGGAGCTGCTCCCTGCAGCAGGCGCGTTTGCATCGTGTCTTGGCAGGCTGGTCCCAGGAGGAACTGACCTACCAGGCGGCCTTGCTGGCAGATGGCGCCGAGGCCAGGGCCCCTCCGGGTTCTAGATGCCCCCAGCCTCTGTGACATCATCCACTCACATTCTGCCCCCAGTGGCCTGAGCCTGCGGCCGGGAGAGAGTCCCCAGGTCTCTGACCCGGAGGCTGGGCAGTCTCCACAAAGTGACCTGGAAGCGTCAGAGACCCCAGCTCCCCTTTCGTGTGAGGCCGTATGTGAGCCTGTGGCCCGAGCCGCACAGACCCAGGACTCTCACTCACACTGCACGGGCAGCATCTCCCCGCGCCTCTCAGTGACCAAACAAAGAAAGGGCCAACGTTACCCACTTCTGAGATTCCTAGAAGGACCCGGTCTTGTTGAGGGCACCGTCTCCCCAGGAGGTCAGTTCTTAAAACCCAAGTTCCAGACTTCCTCCCTCCCTCCCTCCTCATTCACTCTGCTGCAGCCACAAGAGCCGCCTTACAATTCCTCCAACATGCCAAGCACGGTTCTGCCCCAGGACCTTTGCACAGGCTATTTCTTCTGTCGACAGTGACCTTTCTCCCTGTGCTGGCTGTTTCTCACGACTCAGGGAGAATCTGTCTGAGTTCCTGTGTACTGAGCGTCTCACTAGACTTGATTTGAGGGGAGAGAAAAGGGCCAAGGGCAGGGTGGGGCTGGCAGGGGTGGGTGGCCACACATCCTCACTGCCTGGGAGGCCCCTGCCACCCGCTTTATTCGCTCACTTTAGAGGTTTCTCTCCAGCTGAGTCTCTGTTCCCCGTTCCTCCACCAGAACTCCAGGCCTCAGCCTCACTTCCTCCCCACTTCTCGTTCCCAAAATATCCCACCTTGAGAATCTGTCTCCAGTCTTGATTCCTGGCTCAGCCGTGCGATGCTAGGTAAATCACTTAATTTCTCGGGGCCCCAGCTTCCAACTCTGTAAAACGGGCACAAGGACGAGTAACTATCTTACAGAACGGGCGGTGTGAAAATTAAATGAGGTCCTACATGACTGCTGCTCACCCTAGGGTCTGACTTCGTCATTCCCCCCAGAGCAGACCTGCCTCTAGTTGGCAACCTCCCAGTTCATCATCACATGGCAGTCCAGGGTTTTTCTAAAATCCCAATTTTCTGATCTCTCCCACGCTTTAAACTTGCCCATTGCTGCCCACTGCCTCCAGAGAAAGCCCACCCTCTTCTCTGTGTCCCCTACCCCCATCCCTCTCCCCCACCACAGTCAAGCCTCTGCCAACCTCAAAAACCAGAAGGCTTTTCAAGGCTCCAACTACATCAGGATTGGTTGACCTCTCGAGCTTTGCAAATGCCCTTCCTTCTGCTGGGAACAGAATTCCCTCTAACTGCATTTCGCCAAGTTGACTCCTTATTCTTTTTTAAAACATATTTTATTGATTTTTTACAGAGAGGAAGGGAGAGGGATAGAAAGTTAGAAACATCGATGAGAGAGAGACATCAATCAGCCGCCTCCTGCACGCCCTGTACTGGGGATGTGCCCCCAATCAAGGTACATGCCCTTGACCATAATGGAACCTGGGACCTTTCAGTCCACAGGCCGACGCTCTATCCACTGAGCCAAACCGGTCTCGGCCACAGGACAGTTTAGAAGAGAGGACGGGTATGGTTGGATTGTGTTTCCCAACTCCACCCTATATATTTCTGCATGGCTTTGGCTTTTTATCATGGGAACAAATTCACTTATTACTCCTGAAATAAAAAGAGATTTGGAGCTTGGGTGGGAGGGGGAGAAAGAGGCCAGGAAGGCCAGGGGCATCCAGAGAATCCAGGAGGGAGCTGAGGAATGGGACGGAGAGGAGGGGACAGAGAGACACGCGGAGGCAATGTGAGTGGGTGCGTGCGGAGGAGAGCCAAGGTGAGCATTTTGACCTCGCCCCTCCCGTTCCCTTCCTTTGCAGAAAGTCTAGCCCAGTGGTTCTTAACCTTCCTAATGCCGTGACCCACTAATACAGTTCCTCATGTTGTTGTGACCCCCAGCCATGAAATCATTTTTGTTGCTATTTCATAACTGTAATTTTGCTACTGTTAATGAATCGTAACATAAATATCTGTGTTTTCCGATGGTCTTAGACGACCCACGGGTTGAGAACCGCTGCTGCAGAGCCTAAGGCCATTGGAAAACACAGACATTTACATTACGATTCATTAACAGTAGCAAAATTACAGTTATGAAGTAGCAACAAAAATAATTTTGTGGCTGGGGGTCACCACAACATGAGGAACTGTATTAGAGGGTCGCGGCATTAAGAAGGTTGAGAACCACTGGGCTAGCCTGATGCCACCACCGTTTTGAATACCTTTCCGGCAGCTGCTAATTTTCCGAAGAGAAAGGTCCTCGGTCCCATTGGAGTTGTAAACCAGCGTCTTGTTTTCTGCGTCTTTGTGTTTTGTGGGCCTCATCTCTGTGGAAAGAGATATGAGTGTTTCATTGGTGATGCACACCGTTTTCTTTTTAAAGGAAGACAACGGGTGAGTGGAGTGTTAGGACATATTTGGCAAATAAAGGAACCCATGGTTGATGACAGGAAAGATGGAGAAAGTGGGGAAAGACAGGAGGTTGATAAACAGGGTGTATTAGTTTGCCCGGGCTGCTGTAACAGACTACCACACGCTGGGTGACTGAAAACAGCAGGAATCCAGTGCCTCGCGGTTCTGGAGGCCAAACTACAAGATTGAGGTGTTTTTTTTGTTTTGTTTTTAAATATATATTTTATTGATTTTTTTACAGAGAAGAAGGGAGAGGAATAGAGAGAATTAGAAACATCCATCAGCTGCCTCCTGCAAGCTCCCTACTGGGAATGTGCCCGCAACCAAGGTACATGCCCTTGACCAGAATCAAACCCGGGACCCTTCAGTCTGCAGGCCGACGCTCTATCCACTGAGCCAAACCAGTTTCTGCAAGATTGAGGTGTTGGCGGGATTTTGCTCCCTGTTCTGCCCACATGCAGAGAGGCCTGGATGTGCCAGGTAATTCACACCCTTGGACCAATGACTGATCAGAGTGAGTGGACAAATACCTGGTCTCCTCTGCCCCTCAAATGAGATAAGCCTGGGGGCAAGTCCCTCACATCTCCGAGAAGCCCCAGCAGACTGAGCCCCGAAACATGACAATGTGTCTTTGCTGCTTTCCTTCCTTTTCCTGCCCCTGCTCCTCGCCGTGCCCCACTGTCCTCCCTGGGTTTCCTGAGATCACTACCAAAATAAATAACTTGCATTCAGATCCTTGTGGCAGGGTCTGATTCCAGGGAACACTGACAAGGGGCTGCCTAAGAATAAAAGAATGCACAGGAACTCAGGAAAAAAAGAGATAGAGACCCGGGTCCTAGGAACATCATCTGAGTACCTCCATCCAGCTGAGCTCCTGTGATAGGAACCAATACATCCCTTGTTCTACCTGAGCGAGGGTCTCTATCCCCAGACCACTAACCTCGTGGGGGACAGGGAGGCTTCCAGAATCTCATAGGAAAGACACTGGCACCATTATAAGCTTGGTTTTCTCTCTCTGCTCCTCACCCATCCCTCTCCCCGAATGTTCCTAGCGGGGACCTCCTTTGGTAATGCCCAGAGGGGGCATACGCAGAGGCGTCCTGCTCCTCTGACCATTGGCTACCAAGCACGTATCAGAGGGGTGATGGGAGGTGCCCTGTCTCCACTCTGCTCGCCCCAGAAGCCAGTCCCATCTTCTTCCTTCCCTGAGTGCATCCCCTGCTAAACTGAAGGGCACACTTGCCCGCACACACCCAGCAGGACTGGGCTTGAAGAGAGCAGTCTTACCCCGGGGTCTGGGTGAGGGGGAGAAATGGGAGGTCTGCAAGAGTCTGTAATGAGTGGCCAGTGACTCACCGCCTGCAGGCTGACCCGGGCCCCTCTCTCTGTCTCTCCTCTCTAGGCATCTCCATTTCCGTCTCTCCATCCACCGGATTCTGTCTCCCCTTCTGTCTTTCCCTTTCTCTGTCAGTGTCTCGTTTTGTCTTCCCCTCTTCTGTTTCTGTCTGTCTCTTTCTCTCTTTCTCTTTGTTGTTGTTGTTAATCCTCACTTGAGGATATTTTTCCATTGAATTTTATTTTTATTTTTTTAAATATATTTTATTGATTTTTTTTTTTACAAGAGGGAGAGGGATAGAGAGACAGAAACATCGATGAGAGAGAAACATTGATCAGCTGCCTCCTGCACGCCCCCTACTGGGGATGTGCCCACAACCAAGATACATGCCCTTGACCATAATCGAACCTGGGACCTTTCAGTCCACAGGCCAACACTCTATCCACTGAGCCAGACCAGTTAGGACTCCATTCAATTTTAGAGAGAGTGGAAGGGAGGGAGAGAAACAGAGGAACATTGATGTCAGAGAGAGAACACATCAAGTGGTTGCCTTCCATTGAACCTGCAACTGAGGCACATGCCCTTGAGCAGAATCTAACCCAGGACCCTTCTGCCCGCCGGCCGGTGCTCTATCCACTGAGCCACACCGGCAAGGGCTCTCTCTACCTTCCTGTCTCCGTCTTTCAGTGTCTCGGACTCGGAACCTCTGTGCTCTCGGATTGCTGTCTGCCAGTCTCTGCTGTGTGCCTTCTTTGTCTTTGTGCCGGTGCGTGTGCACAGCCTGGGCCTGTCTCTCTAGATCTCTGCTTCCCATTGTTGGTCTCTCCCCCACAGTCTTATCTCTCCCTGCCTGTCCCTCTGCCCCTTGTTCCCCACAGCAGATTCACAGTGGACTTTATCAGCTTGGAGGCCAGACCTGTGTCTGTGGTCCCAGACGGTGCCAGGGGAGAGCTGGGTGCAGAGGCCTTGCATGGCCTCACGTATCGGCTCAGCTTCCCCACCTGTAAGACACTCCCTGGACACAACTGCCCTGGGGCCCCCACCACCCTTGGAGCTTGGACTGCGTTTTCCCCGCTTCTCCCGGGAGGAAGCTGCCCACATGCCCCGCTCAGAGGCCTGGCCGCCTCCTCTGCCCCAGCTCCCCAAATGGCCCCGCACTGGCCCTGTGCCAGCCTGGTCCCCACGCGACGGGTGTCCAGCTGCAGAGGCGCGGGCTTGCCGGCTGACGCCAGGCTGCCTCCTTTGTCTTCCCACCGCTCCTGCTCCGAGAGCTCCCAGAGAAACAGGCTCTCCACAGGCGTTTCAGAGGTGCCTGTGCAGGAGATCTGAGCTCGTGGTCAGCAAACTGTGGCTCGCGAGCCACATGTGGCTCTTTTGAGTGTGACTCTTCCACAAAATGCCATGGCCTGGACGAGTCTATTTTGAAGAAGTGTCGTTAGAAGAAGTTTAAGTTTAAAAAATTGGCTCTCAAAAGAAATTTCAATCGTTGTGCTGTCGATATTTGACTCTGCTGACTAATGAGTTTGCCGACCACTGATCTAAGCGACAGTGGCAACATTTATTGGAGCACAGATGCCCCGAAACGGCTGCCGCACCCCGGAGGCGCCTCCCCAGTGGGCCCAGCAGGAGAAGCTGGTGATGCTGTGGACCTGCCCCTGGCACACCACGCCCCACGCCTCATGCACTACCATGCGGTTTAGCTCTCTCTCGGGAAAGTCCTTCGGGGCTGCGGGCCCCACCCACACCCCCCAGGACCAGAGGGCCACGACCCTGGCAGCCCCGGCTCCGACGGTCCGGCACAGCCCCTGCTCCGGCTGCCTGGCTCCGAGCAGCTGCCAGAGCAGACTGGGCCTCTGTTCTGCTCCCTGTTCGCTTGGGCTTCGGAGGGAGCAGGCTTTCTCTTTCCCACTGCCGGGCCCCTCTCCCGCTTTTCCCAGGCTTGCGTCCTTCTCCGGCCTGATCTTGCCCCGGATTTTCCGGGTTTATTTCCTCTCCTCTCTGCTCACCATCGTGGCTCCAGCACCAGCGAAAGGCCTTCCCCTGCACCAGCTGCCCCCGCCCCCGTTACGGGCCGGCCGGTGACTAACGCTTAGTCAGATAGCTGCCGCTGCCTGCTCCTCCCTCTCTGTTGGTTCATGTCTAGGCGCCTCTGTCACGCAGGGCCCGGTTCTTACGTGGGGATGATTAAAGGCAGAAGCACTGCAGGGGAGCCCCGCCCGCACCGGACGAGCTGCTCGGCACCTGGTACACAGCGCGACCAAGACAGACCCCCGACCGTCCCGAGGCTGTGTTTTAGCTGAGAGAAGGGGAGATGGCCGGCAGCCAGTTACACAAATTAATGAACCCACCCTCACATGACGGCCTCTCAGAGTGTGAAGTGGCGAGAAGGAAATGAAGCAGGCCTGACGGAGGGACAGCGTCATTGGGGAGCCCCCCCCTGGGCGGGGAGGTTTGAAGGGGACCCTGAAATGAAGGAAGACCTTCCCTTCTAAACACACCTCATTCTTGGGGTGCCACCTGGGCATCAGGCATTTGTTGACTGACATTTCATTTCACTTATTCGTTCATCCAATATTTGCTAAGCACCTACTGTGTGCCAGTCTCTGGGCTGGGCACTGGGGACCCAGAAGTTGCGAAGATAAGAGAAGGGGGAGGGGAGAGAAGAGGAAGAGAAGGAGGGCGAGGAGGGGGAGGAAGATGGAGGAGGAGGAGGAGGGGAACAAGAAGGGGAGCAGAGGCTGGGAAGGAGGAGAGCGGGAGGGGAGCAGGAGAGGAGGAAGGAAAAACAGGAAGAGAAGGAGCAGGAAGAAAAGGAGAGGAGGTAGGAGAGGGAACGGGAGGAAGAAAAGGAAGAGGAGAAGAGGAGGGGGAAAAGAGGGAGGGGGAGGAGGGAAGGAGAGAGGGAGGGAGGGGAGGGGAAGGGAAAAGAATGGGGAGCAGAGGGAGAAGGGAGGAGAGGGAAGGGAGTGAAGGGGAGGGGAGGAGAGGGATGAGGAAGAAGAAAGTCTGAGAGAGACCATGGCTGGCCCAGAGGGGAGGGGAGTCACCCACTGGACGAGGTGCAGCTTTGCCTGTGCGTGGAGCCTGGGCTGAGGAGGAGCTGGAAAAGGAGGCAGGTGGGGATGCCTGTGCCAGAGCAACATGGTCCCCTGTGTGTCTGGGGCGGAGCTAGCAGACACTGTGGCTGTGTGGGCGCAGGGACCGTGTCTGTCAGCAGCTGGGTCACGGGGGCCTTGCGGACCATGAGGAACAGCCTGGTTCTCAATGAAAGCGCAACCTGGAGGCTGGTCTCTCTGGGTTCGCTGGCAGCAGCCTGGAGAGAGGATCGGGTACAAGCAGCCTATGTGGGAGGCCATCCCAGGAAGGAGTGGGGCCTGGGAGCGGGAGGCAAGGAGCCACCCAGGATGCATACTGAGTGGGAACCTGGTGGGCGGATGGGGTCGGTCCCGGCAGGGCCTCCGGCAGGTACCCTGGAGCTCTAGCGTGCACTTCAGAGAGGCCCCACTCCAGAGACAAGGCAGCTGGGGGGTTTGTGCACCAGTGCCTGCCAGCCATTGCTTGGGGGTGGCATCAATTCTTTTTCTTTCTTTTTTTAATCCTTACCCGAAGACATGTTTTTCATTGATTCTAGAGAAAGAAGAAAGAAGAGAGAAACATCATTCGGTTGCTTCCAGAATGCACCCCGACCAGGGATCGAACCCACAACCTGGGTTTGTGCCTGACTGGGAACCAAACCCCTGACGCTTCAGTACACAGGATGACACACTAACGAGCTGAGCCACACCAGCCCGGGGGGTGTGAGACATCTCCAAGCCGCCGGGGCCAGAGCAGCAGTCAGCGCCGGGAGGCCAGCACAGGGAGCAGCGAGGGCCAGGCCTGGCAGGCCGTCACCATCACCAGAGCCTGGAGAGCCGCACTGGCCTATGGTGGGGGGCGGGGGGGGCCCACTAGCTACCTGTGGTGGTTGACATTCATTAACTCCTTCCGTTCTTCACTCACACCGGCCACGTTTCAAAGGCTCCCCAGGCACAGGGGAGGGACCGTGTCAGAGTCACAGGGTCCGGATATTCTCATCATGACAGAAAGTGCTACAGGGCTGGCGGGTTTCAAAGAAGAGCAGATCAGACACCACAAGTTAAAACACCAATGAGGCATCTCCTCACGCCTGTCAGCATGGCTGTCATCAACAAATCAACCAATGACAGGCGCTGGCCAGGATGGGAGAAAAGAGAACCCTCCTGCACGGCTGATGGGAATGCAGACTGGTGCCGCCGCTGTGGAGAACAGCATGGAGTTTCCTCAGAAAGTTAAAAACGGAACTCCCATTTGACCCAGTAATTCCACTCCTGGGAATATATCCTAAGAAACTAGCAACACCAATCAGCAAGGATATATGCACCCCTATGTTCATAGCAGCACAATTCACCATAGCTAAGATCTGGAAACAGCCCAAGTGCCCATCAGTAGATGAGTGGGTTAAAAACCTGTGGTACATCTAAACCAGGAAATACTATGCAACAGTAAAAAAAAAAGAAGAAGAAGAAGAAGAAGAAGAAGAAGAAGAAAAAGAAGAATCTCTTACCCTTTGAGACAGCATGGAGGGACCTGGAGAGCATTATGCTAAGTGAAATAGATCAGTCAGAGGAAGACAAGTATCACATGATCTCACTCATGATGTGGAATCTAAGGAACAACATAAACTGATGAACAAATTGGATCCACAGACATAGACGCAGGGATCATAATGTTGAAAAAAAGAGGGAAGGCTGGAGTGGGTGGGTGGGTAGAGATTACCCAAAGAACTTACAGTATATGCATATATGAATGAACACAAACAATAGGATGGTGAAGGCCTGGGGTGAGGGGTGGGGTGCAGGCTAGAAGGGGTCAATGCGGGGGGGGGGGGAACCGAAGGGGGAACTTATGTAGTACTTTCAACAATAGAGATAAATTTTTTAAAAAGAGAGAGTATGGGACACAATCAAATTGCGGCTCTAGGAAAATCCCTCTGGCTCCCAAGGAAAAGCAGCCGGTTGGGATTGAGGCAGGAGGCAGGGGCTAGCGTCCCAGCCAGAGGCAATGAGGCTCGGATGAGTGCAGCAGCAGCAGCAGGGGTGGAGCAGAGCTGTTTGGAAGTGGCATTTCCAAGGGGTCTGACGGTTTGGCGAGGTGAGAGGAGAGGAGGATGAGGGGTGAGATCTGGACTCTGCTGCGAATGGCAGGTGGAAGTGGGAGGGCCATCCCCTTGATGGAGACCAGACCTGATCTGGATGTGGGCCTCGCAGGGTCCAGGGGGTCAGGGAGAAATCCTGGAATGGTGGGGAGGCCACCAATTGGTAGCTGGACTCTAAGGGCAGAGGCCTGGACAGGTGCAGGATCTGGGCCCACGGAGCATTCTGGTCAAAGGTGCCGCGGGCAGCCACGGGCAGCCACGGGCTGTGATGTCACTGGTGGGCGGAAGCAGAGCCGAGCCCGGGGCTGGATGGCACCGCCTGCCTAAATGCTAACAACTTTTGCCTCCAAATGGTAGCGGGGTATGTGCGTGTGTATGTGTGTGTTTAATTCTGGGATGAATTTAATTCTAATTCCACCGACTTTGGGGATGGGAAACAGCTGTCTTAATGAGTTAAACAGTGGGTTTAAAATAGCGAGCATCTGTTCGCAGTCTGAGCCAGCACCCGTGGAGGCCACTCTGAGGTTTGGGGCTCACAGAGGGGTTGGGGGGAGGGTGGGTTCGGCTTTAGGGATGGAAAAGGACATGGGCTGGCAGGTCCCACGTGCAGATTCAAAGCCAGCCGGGCCGTGGGGCTAGTTGCTGCTTCCTCCCCCTCTAGGGTTTCTGCTGCTTCATCTGTGGCCACAGGGCTGTTTCCCAGCGGAGTGGGGCCCTGGGCTGGGCCAGGAAGACAGCTGGGATGGGCCGGGTCGGGCCTACAGAGTGACGCGGTCCACAGTACCCGTCCCTCAGGTGCTCCTGGCTGTGTCGCCTGAGCCACTCTGCGCCTCCGTTTCCACGCCTGCCAACGGGGCCCATGATAGCACCTGACGCACAGGCGGTAAAAGGTTTAGATGAGCTCACACTGGGGAGGTGCAGGGCACAGAGCGGGTGCAGGCAGACAGCAACCCCTGGGTGCATGCTCATGGACGTTTTAAGAAGCAAATAAATACAGACAAAGCAAAAAGGCCTGCAGGTAGGAACCGAAGGGTGATGGGTGCCACGGAGGGGCCTGGGTGGGCCTGATTTAGTTGGGAAAATCAGGGAGGCTTCCCTGAGGAGGTGACCTTTGAGCTGGGAACTGAAGGAGGAGGAGGAGGAGCCACTCGTGTGCAAAGTAGGTGCTGCAGGTTCAAGCGGAGGGGACAGCAGGCGCCGAGGCTCTGTGGCAGGGCCTCGTTTGCATTTCACACTTTCACACGTGGACGAAAGGGGTGTGAAGGGCTGTGGAGGAAATGAGGCAGGCCTGGTGGAGGGACAGCGTGTGCCAGGCTCTGGGCTGGGCCCTGGGGACCCGGAAGTAACTAAGACAAGAGAAAGACGTCTGAGCCAGCTCTGGTCAATAGTGTGACTGGAACAGGAGTAGAGCCAGAATTCAAATAAGTCTTAGGTCGCATTATGGCGTTCAAGCTTCATCCTAAAGGCACAGGAGGGAGCCACTGTAGGCTTCGGGTGGGGGAGGAGTGAGATCTGATCTGCAGCCAGACTTACGGCTCGTACCTTGATTTCCGAGTGCATCTACTGAGCACCTCCTGGATACCAGGCTCTCAGGTGATGACACCATACCAGGTCAGAAATGCTCTTGGCCAGGTTGGGAAACAGCAAGGCCCTGAGTGTGCCCCTACACTTCCAAGCAAGCTCAGGTAATGCAGTCCACCAGTGGGGCTCTGGGCTCAGATGGCCCTGGGTTCGAGTCTCAGCTTTGCCACTCCCCAGCCACATGGCCTTTCCCCAGTTTCCCCTTCTTGCCACTGAGCCGTGTCACAGAAGGAGCCAGGTGATGCACATCCAGTGCTTCCTGGGCACTGTCACCATTTCCAAATGCTCCCAAGTGTCTTAAAAAGTGAAACTCGCCGAAACCGGTTTTGCTCAGTGGATAGAGCGCCGGCCTGCGGACTGAAAGATCCTAGGTTCGATTCCGGTAAAGGGCACATACCTTGGTTGCAGGCACATCCCCAGTAGGGGGTGTGTAGGAGGCAGCTGATCGATGTTTCTCTCTCATCAATGTTTCTAACTCTCTATCTCTCTCCCTTCCTCTCTATAAAAAATCAATAAAATATATATTTTTTAAACTGAGCACCTACTGGATACCAGGCTCTCAGGTGATGACACCATACAAGGTCAGAAATGCTCCTGGCCAGGTTGGGAAACAGCAAGGCCCTGAGTGTGACCCAGCAATTCCGCTCCTACCATGTGACCCAGCAATTCCACTCCTAGGAATTTACCCAAGAAAAACAAGAGCATGTGTCCACACAGAGACTGGTCCCCACATGTTCAGAGCAGCTTTATCAGTAACAGCCCCAACGTGGAAACCATCCAACTGTCCAGCAACAGTGGAAGGCATAAACACACAGCAGTCCACGCAAGCCACGGACCATTCCTCAGTCATTAAAAGGAACAAAGCGTAGAGAGTCATTATGCTGAGCCAAAGAAGCCAGGCGCAACAGCATGCATGCTGGGTTGTACCTTAGAAATGTAAAGAGCCCCAGCTGGCTTGGCTCAGTGATTGAGCATCAACCTATGAACCTGGAGGTCAGGGATCAATTCCTGGTCAGGGACCTTGCCCAGATTTCGGGCTCCATCCCCATTGTGGGGCGTGCAGGAGGCAGCCAATCAATGGTTCTCTGTCATTATTGATGTTTCTCTCTCTCCCCCTTCCTCTCTGAAAGCAACAAAAATATTTTTTAAATGTTTAAAAAGAAATGCAAATAAATTCAGAGTGACTACAAGCAGATCAATGGGTGTTACCAAAAATCCTAGGGAAGTTTAGGGGGCCATGGGTGTGTTCGCTGTCCTGCTGGTTTTATAGGTGTGCACACATGTGCTACCTTCAGTGCAGGGTGGGGCAAAAGGAGGTATACTTTTGTGCATGTGGGGAACAATTTATCATGGTGTCATCTATGCATTGTTGTGTGACTTACTTCTTATTATCATTATCATTACTCTGTGCCCTTACTTATGATTTATCTTTTAGGTAAAGATAGCTGGTCACTTAACCTACTTTTGCCCACCCCTGTATTTGCAGTTTATTGTATGCCAGCTATTATCTCAACAAAGCTATAAAGACAAAATGCAATAACCACTTAGCCCAGTGCCCATGGGGCAGGGGGTATCAGCTGGGTTGGGGTCTTTGTGGCCATCCTGGGAGTAGGGGACAGGCAGGCAGGACAGGAGCATTTAGAAGAAGCTTCCTGAAGCTGGCGCCCAGGCCCCCGCCTGCCTCCCCAATTCTCCTCCTCTCCCCTCTCCACCCGCCCCATCTGGGGAAGGAGCCTGGCCACGGAGAGGAGAGTCGTTTTGTTCTGCTCTCCGCCAACCAGACACAAGATTAATCATGGCCATAAACAGACTGGGCGCTACCTAAATATTTCATAGGTCCGTGCGTGCCCTCACACGCGGGCGCACACACTCGCATGCAGCCTGTGGGCTGGCATGCTTGCTTTTTTAAAAAAATATTTTGCTTGTCTTTAAAGGAGGCTGCAAGTGGACAAATGGAGAGATCCCTCCCTCCTCTCCTGTATATGTTTTATTCTTCCCTCTGCCAGAGGGGTCTCAAGGAGAAGGGAGGTGGGTTTGGGGGAAGCCTTTGGCTCCAGGTTCAAGAAAGAAATCAGTTCCCCGGACTGCGTCTTTGCAAGATGGCAGCTGTTCGGGGAGGAGGTAGGGAGAAGCAGGAGGTCTGAGCCATGACCTTATTATTATTGGGGGAAACTGGAGGCCCCTGGGCCATGATGAAAAGTGGCCAAGAGTCGCCTCCCCCTTTCCCCAGGCTCAATCAGCACTCACTCGTTTATTTATTGGACAAATGTTTCCCAAGGTTGTAGAGAGTGGTGGTTTAGAGCACAGACTTGGGATCGGAGAGACCTAGGTCCAGTTCAGCCTCCACAACTCCTTGGCTCAGTTCTCCCATCTGCGGTATGGGCCTAATAATTGTACCGTCTGTCACCAGGCCACTGCCTAAGGCCTACATTTGATGTAATGTCTTATCAAGTTCTCAGTGTGGGGCCAGATATACAGTAGGTGCCCAATGTGGCTATCTTGACTGGGGTATCCCTACTGTTTATTGGGCTCTGGGCCCTGTCCTGGGAGATAGGCATGGCGCATAAAGGACATGGATGGTCACCTGCTCCAGTACTCAGACCTTATTTCTTCCTTCACCCATGCACTTTATATATGGAGGTCCAAAGCCACAGAAGGTTTGTCAGAAATGCATGCCGGACTCATACATGGCTGAAGGAACCCAGAGAGGCCCCAGTGATCTCAAGCCTCTTCTTTTGCTGATGGGGAAACTCAGGCCCAGAGAGGGGGAAGGAGGGCTCTCAGGCCTCGCCCCTGAGCCTGGCCTTGGGTCTCAAGATGGACCTGAGGTCTTGGCCATTGTGGCTCAGTTGGTTGGGCATCATCCCATGTGCCAGGAGGTGGTCGGCTCAACTCCTGGTCAAGGGCACATGCCGGCATGGCAGGCTCCATCCCTGGTGGGGGGTGTGCAGAAGGTAGTCCATGCATGTTCTTTCACATCAATGTTTTTCTCTCTCTCTTCTGCTCCCTTCCTCTCTCTAAAAATCAATAAGCTATTCTAAAAAGGGGTGAGGTGAGGGGACCTGAGAAAGTCCCAGTCTCATCCCTACCTCTCCTTGGCTTGCAGCTGTGGGAGCCACCTACCTGCAATTTATCAAATGTGACAGTGTCTTGACCCGATGGGACCGCCAGAGCTAGTGGCCTCTGCAGGGTTGTCACCTCCCACACCAGGTCTCAGGGATAGACCAAGGAAGCAAGAGCCAGGTGCCTACTGGGTACCAGAGCCCAGCTGGCCTAGTGCTTCTGCAAGCTTGGGATGGCTCAAGACTCTCAACAACCCCAAGAATAGGTAGATCAGGATCCCATGATACAGGTGCAGAAACTGAGGCTCCAGAATGGAACACATGTCACTCCAGGTCACACAGATACTCATCTGAGTCCCTTCGCTGGCTGGAGGGTCCTGGGTCGGGCCCGCAGACAAACAGTGGTGGAGACAGAGCCAGGTTCTGCCCTTTCGGAGCTCATGTCCAGCAAGGGGGATTGGACAATGAACAATAAACAATATACATAATTGTGTGGTATGTTGGGTAATACATATATGGGAGGGGGGGGAGCAGGGAAGGAGGTAGAGGTGCCAAAGATGGAGAATCAAAATTATAAATGTGGGGGGGGGGGGGGGGGGCCTCACTGAGCAGGTGACATTTGAACAGACACCTGGAGGAGGTGAAGGAAGTTGCTATAGGCGCTCCAAACAGTGTGAAGAGCCTGTGTAAAAAGCCTGGGGCAGGTCCGAGCCCAGCCTGATGGAGGAACAGTGAGGAGGCCCATGTGCCTAGAGCAGAGTGAGCAAGGGGGAGAGAGGGAGAAGGTGGAGGGGGAGGCGGAGGGGGCAGGTGGTGTATGGCCTTGTGGGCAGCAGGCAGGACTTGGGCTTTCACCTGGAGAGAGGTGAGAGGAGCGACTACACCTGTGGGCAGTGGAGGGACTACACCTGCCTGGTGTTCATAGGCTCCCCCTGGCGGTTGTTGTGGGGAGACAGGCTGCGGGAGGAAGGCAGGAGCCAGGGTAGTTTATATTCCAGTCAATGACAGTGGAGGGGGTGGGGCAGCTTGAGCACGTGGTCTGGGAAGGCCTCTCTAAAGAGACCAATGAGAAGCCGCTGTGGGAAGATAGAGGGTAAGAAAGAGTGTTCCGGGCAGAGGACGCAGCCCGTGCAAAGGCTCTGAGGCAGGAACCAGCCTGGCCTGTGTGAAGAGTAGCTGGGAGGTGGAGTGAGATGGGGAAGGTATGCGGGAGGTGGATGTGGGTCAACACCACACGGAGCCAGCCCTGTGGGCAGCAGTAGTGAGTTTTTGTCCAAGGCCATGGGGAGCCCTGGGAGAGCACTGAGCAGGGGAGGGACACACAGGATGAACGGTTTGGTAGGCAGAGTAACATCCTCCAAAATGCCATCGTCCTAATCCTTGGACCTGCGAATAAGGCGCCTTACAGGTATAGTGGCATGAGTAGTGGTCCCCCCAAAATCCATGACCACCCAGACCCCAGAATGTGCCCTTATTTGGAGAGCAGGTCTTTGTAGGTGTCATTAGTTAAGGATCTCATATGAAACCATCCTGGATCTGGGGAGGGCCCTGCATTCAATGACTGCTGTCTCTGTAAGAAGAGGAAGGGACACAGAGACGGAGAAGACGGCCAGTGAAGCTAGAGACAGAGATTGGGGTGCCACCCGCTAAGGACCTGGGCTGCCAGAGCTGGTAGTATCACCTACAGGTGGGCACAAGTAGGTTTACAGTTGTGAATACATGAAACACAGAGTTAATAAAGCCATGTAACTATCATAACCTGCATGTCTTTTTCCATACGAACAACTGTAAACCTAGTTTTGCCCACCCATGTATATCTGGCCACAATAAAAAAATATTTTTGCCCTGGCCGGTTTGGTTCAGTAGATAGAATGTCAGCCTCTGGACTGAGGGGGTCCCAGGTTCGATTCTGCTCAGGGGCATGTACCTTGGTTGCAGGCACATACCCGGTGGGGGGGTGTGCAGGAGGCAGCTGATCGATGTTTCTGACTATCCCTGTCCCTTCCTCCCTGTAAATAAATAAATAAATATATAAATATATATATAAAAAAAAATATATATATATATATATTAATGTTACAAAGCAATATTTGGGGGTCCTGGGTTTTCGTGTGGAGTGAAAGTGTTTTTGAACTAAAGAAGGGCAGTACAACATTGGGAACCTACCGAATGCATGAACTAGTTCATTTATTTTTAATTTTTTATATTTTTATTGATTTCAGAGCGGAAGGGAGAGGGAGAGAAACATCAGTGAGGAGAGACAACCACTGATTGGCTGCCTCCTACACGCCCATACTGGGGATCGAGCCCACAACCCCGGGCATGTGCTCTGACCGGGAATCGACCTCCTGGTTCATAGGTTGATGCTCCACTACTGAGCCAGGCAAGAATAAAACAAGTAACCACACACAAAAAAAAAAAAAAGAAAGAAAGCAAAATATTCTTATCTTGGCATAGGTCACGTTGACACTGATGCAGATGCTTCCAGAACCTTCTCCTTCCACGGCATTGTTCTGCATCTTCCTCTTGCCCGCTTCCATGTATTCCAGACACTGGTCAGCGTCTGCCCATACTACCTGACATCCTTTCCAGTGGTTGGCAAAACTGCGGCTCTTTGGCCCCTTGAGTGTGGCTCTTCCACAGAATGCCACGGCCTGGGCGAGTCTATTTTGAAGAAGTGGCGTTAGAAGAAGTTTAAGTTTAAAAAATTTGGCTCTCGAAAGAAATTTCAATCGTCGTACTGTTGATATTTGGCTCTGTTGACTAATGAGTTTGCCCACCACTGCTTTATCCTGGCTGTGAAGTTATCCTTTACATGATAACAGGGGTTGTGCGCCCCCTGGTGGTCGCCTTCTGGTAGTTTCCATTTAATGGTACTTCAATGCCAAAACCAAGGTGATTGTGGTGTCTCTAGTTCTAGAACAGGGGCAGAGACCGAGTTCGGTTTATTTTGAATTTTGATGGGTTGCTGCCCACACCTCCTCTGTCTATAGAGGTGCTTGTTTGGTGTCCCCCTCCCTTCAAAAACCCTCTCAGGGCTCCTTGGTGCTCCTGGAATAAAACCCCCAGTCCTCCCGGTGACCCCAAAGTCCCCTGCACCCATTCCCTCCCTGACCTCTCCTCCTCCCTCTCCCCTTCGCTCACGCTTACTCCAGGCACAGGATCTCCTGGCCAGTTCTCAAATTGTACTACACATGGGCCTGCTCCAGGGCCTTTGCATGAGCTGTGCCCTCTGCTTGGAGTGCTCCTCCCACTTCCCCCCCCTTCTCCGGGGGAATTCAAGCCACAGCTCCCGCGTCATTTCCTCGTTGTGGAGAAAGAGAGGAGGGTGTCTGAGAGTGGATGTAGGAGACTATCCAAGGGGAGAAGCCAGCAGAGACCGGAGAGGAGGGGGTGCTGGGCTTGGGCATAGTTGGGGAGGGGGTGGTTGGGGGCAGACTGGGGCAACCGGTCCTATTGTGTGGACCCCTGGCCCCACCAAGACACTAGCTCTCCTCCATCAACCCTCAAGAGAGATGCAGGAAATATTTTCTCTCCAGCTGACACTTTTGGCAAAATACAATTCCTCCAGCTTTTTGCCGTGCAAAAAACATGTCCATCAAAACTGTCCCAGCGGCGCCTGCGTGGGGGGAAGGCCACTGGGTTTGGGCCAGGGATGGAAGAAAGGGCCCCAGGGAGAAGAGATGCAGATGCAGAGGTCTCGCCTCTCCCTGCAGTTGGAGGGCAACAACAAAAAAAAAACACAGCAAGAATAATAGTAAAATGTCAGCCGCTGAGTGCTCACCAAGGCTGGACGCTCCCTATCTCAGCCGGCTCCAGTTCCTGCTCACGCCCATGATTATTATTATCCCTGATTTTCAGATGAGGGATCTGAGCCCAGAGAGGGTTAGGCACTTCCCCAAGTGTCACACAGCAGGGTCCGGATGAACCCAGACTTCCTCCCCAGGGATGCCTGCAGAGCCTCTACCCAGACGGGGTGGGGAGGGCAACGGGGGCACCCTGTCAGCTACCCCAAGGCCTCCAGCCGGTGTCGATCAATAGCTCTAACTGGGCCAGATAAATGGGTCTGTGACTTACACTGGAAACTGTGAAAGAGAGAAGAAATGAAAAAGTGTGTGGGGGGCGGGGGAGGGGGAAGAGGAACCAGCCTGTGACTGTGTGGAGCCAAGAAGAAGGTGCACTAGCAGAGAGGCCCCGGCCCGCAGTGTGATGGGGACGGAGTGACCTTTCACCCTGCCCCAGCTGGCTGGGCATGTCTTCCTCAACCGCCTCCTCTGTGCCTGGCACATCTTAGTCCCCACACACTAAGCCAAGGCTGAGTGTGTCAGAAGCAGCTGTGCCACCTTATATTTCCCTCTTGGTTAAACTAGACATAAAAAACAATCCCTGCCTCCCCATTAAAGCCCTTCATGTTCCAAAAGCACTTGGGAAAGGTGCAACCTCCACCAAGGCAGCGGGAAGATGGCTCTGGTCCTGGGGCCCCAGCTGCCGCCTGTTCCTGTGGCCAGAGATTGACTTTTCTAGAACATTGCCCCTCCTCCCAGGTTCCCTCCAGAGCCAGCACGGCCACATAAATCCCGCTTTACGGCTGTTATTGACGGGAGCGGGGAGAGCGGCCCCAGCAAGGCCCAATTAATTTTCCCGTCTGGCATCTGTGCGCCTGGCGCATTTCTGAGCTCCTGGAGGGAGGGGGCGGAGCCATCCGGGGGCCGGACAGGCTGAGGACAAGGTCACGGGCAGGCCAGGGCACTCTGGACTCCCCATTCGCGGAGCACTGTGCAGAGAGTCCCAGATCCTGAACCTCAGGCTCCTGTCTGGAGGGAGGGATGGGAGAGGGCTCTAAACTCTGGGTAAGGGCCAAGACTTGCAATTTTTAATGAGGATGAAAATGAAGGTTTTCGCCACAGAGACGTTTGAGTGAGAGAGGGAGCCATGTAGCTTTCTGAAGGAACAGCTTGTCAGCAAGGGGAACAGCCTGTGCAAAGGCCCTGGGGCAGGATGGTGTTTGGTGTTTCGGAGAAACAGTTAGGACGCCCATGTGGCTGGAGGAGGCTGAGGGAGAGGGGGAGGGGGCCAAGATGAGGGCAGGGAAAGGGTGGGGAAGGCCATACAGGGCCTTGTGGAGAGGACTTGGGTTTTCACCTCCAGTGACGTGGGAGGCCTGGAGGGTGGTGGACAGAGGAGAGACCAGACTCAGCTGCTCACAGGCGCCCTCTGTCCTTTGTGGGGAGAACAGCTGACTGATCCACAGTGAAAACAACCCATTGAATAGTCTCCCTGTTGCCGCGACAAAGCTTTGTGCCCCGGGCCTCCTCGCTCCTTAGAAGGAATATCAGGCCCTGAGAAGAGGCTTCACCTCACTCTCAGTAAACTCTGGGCCGTGAAAGGAATGGCCTGTCTCTGTCCCATCCATCATGGGGCCACCAGGGACATGTGGCTTCTGAGCAGTTAAAATGTGTCCAAGGCAAGTGCGGAACCGCATTTCCAACGTATGGATCTACTTAATGGCTTTAAATTGCGGTGAACGACGTAACATAAAGTATACCTTGTTAACCATTTTTTATTGTCGACAGTATTACAGATGTCCCCCAGGTTCCTCTCAGCCCCACTCCGCCCAGCCCTGCCTCACCCCAGACCTCCACCGCCTGCCTTCTTATCTGTGTCATGGGCTATGCTACATGTACGTAAGTTCTTTGATTAACCCCTTCCCGTCCCCCACGCCCCTGGGAGATCTGTCAGTCTGTTCCACGTTTTCATGCCTCGGGGTCTATTTTCTTCGTCCGTTTGTTTGGTTCATTAGATTCCACATGTAAGTGAGATCACGTGGTATTTATCCTTCTCTGACTGGCTTGTTTTGCTTAGCGTGATGCTCTCCAGGTCCCTCCCTGCTGTTGCAAAGGGTAAGAGATCCTACCCCTTTACAACTGCATGGTATTCCCTGGTGTACCTGTACCACAGCTTTTTTTACCCACTCCTCTACGGATGGGCACTTGGGCTGTTTCTGGATCTTAGGGGTACATATATCCTTTCTGACTGGTGTTTCAGGATTCTTAGGATATAGTCCCAGAAATTGTTAAGTGTACCCCATTAAACTGCATTTGCATGGTTATGCAACCATCACCTCCATGCATCTCCAGCACTTTCTCCTCTTCCCAAATGGAAACTTTGCCCCCAACGTTTAAACACTACCTCCCCGCCCCCCATCCCTACCCCTGCCCCTGGCACCCACCTCCTACTTCCTGTCTCTATGGATCTGCCTCCCGCAGGGACCTCCAGTGAGTGGAATCACACAGAATTTGTCCTTCTGTGTCCAGCTTCTTTCCCTGAGCATAATGCCCTCAATGTTCTTCCACCCTGTAGCAGGTGTCAGCATGTCCTTCCTTGTTAAGCCTGGATAATATTCCTTTGTGTGGATGGGCCACTTTGTGTTTATCCTTTATCCGTCCATGGACCCTTGGGTGGCCTCTACCCCTTGGCTGTTGTGAGTAACTGCTCTGAACGTGGTGTACAAATAGCTCTTTGAGCCCCTGCTTTCCATCGAGTAATCAATTTAAATGTGAATAGCCACGTGTAGCCAGTGGCTACTGTATTGGGCAGTGTGACTGGGCGGGGGAGGGTGGTGAAAGAGAATTAAAAAACCTACACTTACCTGTGTCCTCCTGTCCAGAGGGGGACACACCTGTTCGCAGTGCCCCCTTCCTGCCGGCCTTGTACCCGGAACCGACGCAACCCTGAGTCCTCTTGGTGTAGCACTGACCCTCCGGGCCCCAGGTGACATCTGCAGTGATGGCCAGAGGGTGCACAGGCCCGAGGTGGGCAGGGAAGCCCTCTGATCCACCCTGGGGCCAAGAAAGGTTTCCTGAGGAGGCAGCCTCTGTGCTGACCCACAGGGATGAGACAGAGGCAATGAGGAGGTAGGGGGAGAGGGGTGTTCCGGGTGGAGGGACCTCGAGAGCAAGGTCATGGCAGCCTGAAGGAGAGAGATGAGCATGCTTGTCAGAGCAGCATAGTCACAGAAGAGGGTGAAGGGATGGGTTGTTACTTTGCCTTTGGGAAGCAATGCCAGACCCCTTGTCCAGATGGGGAAACTGAGGCTCAGGGACCAAACCACTTTCCCTGAGTCGAATGGCTGGGAAGAGGAGCAGCCTCATTTGTAAAATGGATGTTTGGGGGTCCTTCTTCATTCTCCCCCCCTAACTCTGAGACCCCTCTTCTGACCTTTACCTTAAACCACAGAAACAGGAGTATTTGTTGAGCACTTTTATAAAAAATATATATGCTTTTATTGATTTTTAGAGAGAGAGAGAAACATCAATGTGAGAGAGAAACATCGATCTGTTGCCTTCTGTACACACACCGACTGGTGATTGGACTGCATCCTGGGTATGTGCCCTAACCCGGAAATGAGCCAGCGACCCTTCGCTCTGGGACAGCGCTCAACCAACGGAGCCACACTGGCCAGGACCTTCTTTTCTTTTTCTTTTCTCTCTTTTTTTAATTGATTTGAGAGAGAGAGAGAGAGAAAGAGAGAGAGAGAGAGAGAGAGAGAGAGAGAGAGAGAGAGAGAGAAGAGAAACACTGATTGGTTGTTCCACTTATTTATGCATTCATTGGTTGATTCTCGGTGTGCCCTGACTGGGGATGGAACCCACAACCTTGGGGTAATAGGACAACACTCTAACCAACTGGGCTGCTCGGCCAGGCCTGCTGAGGACTTTCTATGTGCTGAGGACGTTGTCCATGCTGTGTATATACATCAGGGGTCAGCCAGGACCCGTTTCGGACATTTTTAAATAGTTGAAAAAGATGAAAGGATAATATTTTGGGGCACATAAAAACGGTAACTTCACATTTCAGTGTCCATAAATAAGGTTTTATTGGAACACGGCCATGCCCAACTCGGTGACACATGGCGGCTGTCGCACAACCGTGGCGGAGCGGTCCCGACATCGTCAAAGCCAAAAATGTCGCCTTTCTGGCTCTTTATAGGAAAGGTGGACTGGCCGCTGCTGCTCATGGTTTAGCTCCTTACAGCAGCCGTGTGAGTGAGATGCTGCTGCCTTCTTCAGTGAATACAGACGGAGAAACTGAGGTACACAGAGCTAAGTGGCTTAGCTGTGGCTACACTGGGTAAGTGACCAAACAGGGATTTTTAAAAAAATAATATTTCTTTTTTGCTCTTGCCAGTTTGGTTCAATGCAGTGGTTCTCAACCTGCCTAATGCCATGACCCTTTAACCCAGTTCCTCATGTTGTGGTGACCCCCAACCATAAAATTATTTTTGTTGCTACTTCCTAACTGTAATTTTGCTACTGTTATGAATTGAAATGTAAATATCTGTGTTTTGGAAAACATAAGGAACTGTGTTAAAGGGTCACGGCATTAGGCAGGTTGAGAACCACTGGGTTCAGTGGATAGAGCATCAGCCTGCAGACTGAAGGGTCCCAGGTTCAATTCTGGTACAGGGTACATGTCCAGGTCTCAGGCTCGAGCCCCAGTACGGGGCATGTAGGAGGCAGCTGATCAATGATTGTCTCTTGTCATTGGTATATGTATCTCTCTCTCCCTTCCCCTCTCTGAAATCAATAAAAACATACTATTTAAAAATAATAATAATATTTCTTTTTTTTTTTAAATGTCTTTCTACTGATTTCACAGGGAAAGTGAGAGTGAGAGAGAGAAACATCAATGATGAGAGAGAATCATTGATCAGCTGCCTCCTGCATGCCCCACACTGTGGGATTGAGCCTGTAACTCGGGCATGTGCCCTGACCAGGAATCGAACCATGATCTTCTGGATCAGAAGTTGATGCTCAACTACTGAGCCATGCCAGCCAGGCCCCAACAGGGATTTAAACCCAAGTCTGTGGAACTCCCTGGACAGTGCTCTCCGCTCCACACCATACCTGGTCACCCTCTCTGGCCCAGCCCCCAGCACTCGGAGATGGGAGAATCTGGGTCCAGCTCTTTCTCCTGCCAGCCGGGGGAAAGGGTGGGTGGGTGGTCAGCAAGTGCCCAGAGTAATCCAGATTCCGCCCTGCTCCCTCCCCTGGGGAACCGTCTGGGAAGACGGCCAATTAAGAGCAAATCAATTAAGCAAACTGCTGCCCTGCTCTTCTGACTTCAATCAAGAGGCTCACATTCTGGGACTGCCAAGTTGGGTTCAAGCAAATGCATTGTGGGCAGATCGGAGAAGGGATCACTGGATCAGGAACTCGTGCAAAGAACTCCAACCCGGCCCCCCGGGAACCGGTGACATGGGATTGTACATCAGATCCTGTTGAGGATGTGGGAGGCGGTGCGCGAAGACACACTGGGAGAGGGAACCTGTGGAAAGGAGAGTTTTTTGCAGAAGATGAACTGCTCCGTGTGACCAGGAGTGATGGAAGCAGTGGAAAAAGAAGGCTATAATTTGTGCATTTTACCTGTCAATCAAGTGATGAAAGTTGCTATTTCTTTGTCACCTGCTATTCAGACATTTGACACCTGAAAGAAAGAAAAAAATCGCAACGCCGGTTCTTTGTGCTGTACTTAAACCAGGAACAAAAAGATTCATGGAGCCTGAGAACAGCAATGCAGAAAAAGCAGAGCCGAAAGACAAAGAGAAATGAGCTCCTGGATCCAGCCATGCCTGAAGCTCGCCTTCACCCGGACTTCCCACTTAGACCCTGGGCATTTATGCATTTGGCTTCTGTGTGGTAACTAATGATGCTCTCACCAAGTATTTTCTGATCTTCACCTTCTAGGATATGAAAGATTCGATTATTACTCAGCAAATTTCATTCAATCTCTCCCCAAACTCCAGGGGAATAATACACTCTCCTTCCCCACGAATGTCAGGCCCAGCCATGTAACTTGCTTTGGCCAAGGCAACATGAGCAAAAGTGACTGTGTGCCAATTCTGAGCCGGGGTCCTAAGAAGGACGGCCTTTTCTGCACGCCCTCTTGTGCCCGCCTTTGCCAGGAGACAAATAGGTCTTGAGTAGCCACTGATCCAAGGATGATGAGACCAGATCTGGACTCAATTCACAGATTAGAACCTCGGCCTGCTGCCCTGCCGATGTGCAAATGAGAACAGGATGCTTGTGGCTGTACGGCAAAGAGAGTTGGTGAGTATTTGTCACATGGCAATAGCTGGCTGTCAGCTGAGCACGTGACAGGACTGCACTTCTCTGATTGGTTGGACTGGGTGGGACTGTATGAAGAGTTACAGCCTGGGACACTTCTGGGCCAGGGCACTTATCCCTCGCGAGAGACCCTCCAGAGCTCTCTCTCTCTCTCTTTAATATATCTTATTGACTTTTTTACAGAGAAGGAGGGAGAGGGATAGAGTTAGAAACATCAATGAGAAACATCGATCAGTTGCCTCCTGCACACCTCCCACTGGATATGTGCTCGCAACCAAGGTACATGCCCTTGACCAGAATTGAACCTGGGACCTTTCAATCCGCAGGCTGACGCTCTATCCATGGAGCCAAACCAGTTTTGGCCTCCAGAGCTCTCTTACTGTGCCAGAGACCAACAATATTCCCAACCTCAGCTGTTCCATTCATCCCTTCAGGTATCAGGTAACATGGGGCAGATCCCCAGCCCCTTGAAACCATAGTGAATATACAATGTGAATGGGAAAGAAACCTTTGATGTCCTTGGCCTCTGAGACAGGGGGCTGTGTGTTACTGCAGCAAAACCAAACCTGTGTTGACACAATAAGAATGAAAGGGGCCGAAACCGGTTTGGCTCAGTGGATAGAGCGTCAGCCTGTGGACTGAAAGGTCCCAGGTTTGATTCCAGTCAAGGGCATATACCTTGGTTGCGGGCACATCTCCGGTTAGGAGGTGTGCAGGAGGCGGCTGATCGATGTCTCTCTCTCTCATCGATGTTTCTAACTCTCTATCTCTCTCCCTTCCTCTCTGTAAAAAAAAATCAATAAAATATATTAAAAAAAAAAGAATGAAAGGGTTTTGACAGTTTGAGCAGAAGGAGGAGGCATGGTTGCCAGCCCTCGCATTGTTTGAGCCTACCTACTGGAATTTAAATCAACAAATCTCAATGCCTTCCCTGGAGCAGCCTCCTGTAGCCACCACCCAAGCTTCCAGTTCCTCCCACCCTCTCACTGGACCTCGTGAGAGAGGGCGTCAGCACCCAGATCCCCAGAACTCCCTCCCCGGTGAGAGTCTGAGTGCTGGCCGGGCTTATTCTAACTGCCCTGCCGCCACGTGAGGGGTGGTCAGTGCCGCCATTGCCACGTCCCTGGCCCATGGTGGGGTGTGGGCGACAGTGTTGCTCTCGGCTTGAGTTGACGTCTTTTGGAAGCCCCATCTTTTTTTTTTTTAATTGATTTTTTAAAAATATATTTTATTGACTTTTTACAGAGAGGAAGGGAGAGGGATAGAGAGTTAGAAACATCGATGAGAGAGAGAGACATCCATCAGCCGCCTCCTGCACGCCCCCTACTGGGGAATGTGCCCGCAACCAAGGTATATGCCCTTGACCGGAATCGAACCTGGGACCTTTCATTCTGCAGGCCGACGCTCTATCCACTGAGCCAAACCGGTTTTGGCTTTTTTTTTTTAATGTATTTTATTGATTTTTTTACAGAGAGGAAGAGAGAGATAGAAAGTCAGAAACATCGATGAGAGAGAGACATCGATCAGCCACCTCCTGCACACCCCATTAATTGATTTTTCACAGAGAGGAAAGGAGAGGGATAGAGAGTGAGAAACATCGATGAGAGAGAAGCATTGATCAGCTGCCTCCTGTACACCCCCACTGGGGATGTGCCCGCAACCAAGGCACATGCCCTTGACCGGAATCAAACCTGGGACCTTTCATTCTGCAGGCCGACGCTCTATCCACTGAGCCAAACCGGTTTCAGCAGGAAGCCCCATCTTTTATGCCTGCCTCCCTAGCTTTTCTTGCCTGCAAACACACCCTGCCGGCTACTTCCTTATTACTCTATCCCGTGGACTCTGAGATGCCATCAGCAGAAGAGCCCACCTTTATTTTATAGCCCACTAAGGGAGAAAGCAGCCCCGCCAATTAAATCATGGAACAGGCGGAGGAGACGCAACCCCATCTCAGATGTGTTAAAACTTGAAAATTGTGCATCTGAGAATCGGTGAGCTGTGGCATGTGTGTGGTTAGACCCAGGAGGCAGGATGTCGCGTGTCTTGGCGGTGGCTCAGTTAGTTTCCAGTGCCTAAAACAGGGCCTGGCACACAGTAGGTCAAGTGAATATTGGTTGAATGAATGAATGAATGAATGAATGAACGAACGAACGAACGGTCTGATGCTGAGAGCTTTTCCAGTGCGCTCTCATTTTATCCTTCTCAAGCAGACACCGTTAGGCTGCGTTTTAAGAGGGGAGATTGAATCCCCCAAAAGGAATTGGGACTTGCCCATGGGCACACGACCAAGCTTGAGATTGACTTCTCTGCCCGAGGCCTAGCTCCCTGACCCCCAGTTCCAAATTAGACATCCAGGCCAGCCGTGTCCGACGGCACCCCAACATCCTTCTCTTCCAGCCGTGTCTCCCCAGAACCTGTTTTGTGAAAATCTAATCACGCCTGCTTGCCCGAAATTTGACATCAAAATGACTGCCGAGTCCTTGACTCAGGGATAATTAAGAATGTTTTGGGGACGTCTTGCTTGATTAAAAGCAGATCATCCATTCAGGATGAAAATTCACAAGGCAAATTGCTTTTGTTGCCACCACGATGCGGCTTTAAAGGAGGCTCTGGAGCTGATAAAGGCCGCCTGTCGGGCTGTCCGCCTGCTCGGGAGCATGTGCATGACTCCCTTTGCTAACCCACTCATCCCTGCATCTGGGCCTTGGAGAGGCCCCTGTCTGGGCATCAACCCTTGACATTGCCCCCCAAAATCTGCTTCCATCTCAGGGCCACCCCAGCATTTGCCTACCAGTTCTCACTGTTAGAGAGTAGAAATTTTTGAGCATGCTTTCTCCTGGTCAACTTAGCCTTGAATCCCAGCTGCACCTCACAAAATAGCCTTGCAAGAAGAAGAAGAAGAGGAAGAGGGGGAGGGGAAGGAGGCTTTCTGAAGAACA
This sequence comes from Lasiurus cinereus, assembly GCA_011751065.1. NCBI lineage: Eukaryota > Metazoa > Chordata > Mammalia > Chiroptera > Vespertilionidae > Lasiurus > Lasiurus cinereus. The sequence continues at coordinate 8,541,528 of JAAGEH010000343.1, read as the reverse complement.
GGATGACCCTGTAAGTAACATGGTCATCAATAACATGACCCTGACATTACTTAAGAAAAACTGTTTTGTCTGAAATTGCTTGCTCTGCAAAAACAAGATGTGGTAAATGTGCTTAAAAGCAGTCCTGCACAAAGGATTGGGGCTGCTCTCTGGACTCCCTGCATGGAGAAAGGCAGAGCAGTCGCCGGCGGCTGATAAAGGCTCCCTACATTTTAATTTGGTCTGGACTCCAGTGGTTGTTCACTCGAGTTTGCTCCATAATACCACTGCCTGTTCTCACTAACCCCCTATAGGCCCAGGCTCTGCTCCTCCCCGCCTCCAATCCTGAGCCTTCCTGTCCACTCCCCTCAAAAGGGGCTCCTACAACCCAATCAGGCTCCTTGTTCTCCATCTTCAGCCAACTAACCTGCCTTCCTCTTCCAGTCTCAGCTTAGAAGTCATCTCTCTCCCCTGACCTCCAGGCCGGGCAGGGCCCCCTCTGGACTCTGCGGCTGCCCGAAAGCTCCCCATGAGAGCTCACCAGCCATGTCACAGGTCCATTTCCCCGCCGGGACTGTGAGCTCTGGGAGGACAAGGCCAGGTTTGTCTCGGTCCTCGCTATATCCCCAGCCAGAACAAGTCAGAGCACTGATGAGGGAGCGGGAAATGGTGAATGAGTGATGGCTGCTTGGGGTGAGAGGTGCTAGGGACCCAAGGACCTCAACATCTGACCCTCCAGCAACCTTGGTCTCTGCCCTGAAGCACACCATTCTGCAGCAGGTAGAGCAGGACGTGGCTGGCCCACTTCTGGGTCAGGGCATTGATTGCTAGTCAGAGACTGTCCAGAGCTCTTTTTCTCTGTGCCAGAGACAGGGACACCCCAACATTCAGAGCCCCCACTCCTGCTATTTTTGTCCCTCCCTTCTCCAGCCAGTGAAGGAAGACCTATCAGAACCTCAGCTCAAAGCAGAATATTTCTCTCATTGAAGAAAAGCCAGCCCCTCCCTCAGACTCCTTCCCCATCCCCAGGACAAGGGAGGGAGTGGGCTCTGCCCACTGCAGCAGCTGGGGCTGGGGAGGAGGAGCTGCCAGGGGAAGTCCTTCCTGCAGTCTCACCTTGGGCATGGCCTTGTACGTTATGACGTGGCCAGTCATGGGGAGGGTCATTGCTACAACTCGGCAATCTTACCATTCAAGTGTGTGAAAATGCAAAGGCCCAGTTGGCACCTGTCGTTTGTTTAAATCGGTGGGGCCCTGGCTGGTTTGTGCAGTGGTTAGAGCACCAGCCTGCAGACTAAGGAGTCCTGAGTTCGGTTCCCGGTCACGCGCCCAGCCAGAGTGCATGTGGGTGGCAACCGACCGATGTGTCTCTCTCTCATCAGTGTTTCTCTCTGTCTTTCCCCCTACTTTCCACTCTCTAAAAAATCAATGGAAAAATATCCTCTGGTGAGGATTAACAACAACAATAACAACGTAAGTAAATAAGTAAACAAACAAACAAGTAAATAACTAAAACAAACTGTGGGCATATATCCGCTTTAGCTCAGCAAAATCATTTCTAAGAATTAATATTGCAAAGAAGGGGCTCTCACCGGGAGGCAGCTCTGCCCTCCAGGGGACACTTGGCGTATCTAGGACCATCTGTGGTTGTCATGACGGGGAGTGCTCCTGGTAACGAGTGGGTGGGGGTTAGGGAAGCTACTCAACGCCCCACGAGAGCGTAGGCGGGCCCCTACAGGGAATGGTGCAGCCCCAATGTCTCCAGTGCCAAAGCAGGGTGGGGGGAACCCTGATGCCAGCTGTTTAGGGACACTGGCTCTGCAACAGGCATCTCTGAGGTATTTTCTAACTTCCTGTGAGATGGATATCAACGCCGTCCTATTTTCCAGATGCAGAAAACCAAGATCCAGACCCCCAGAGGCAGGGCCCCAAGGTCACACAGCCCATTAAAAGGTCAGGCTAAGGCAAGTAGACTCCATCTCATTCACTGATGATGGGTACCTGGGGCCTCGCACAGGGTCGGGCACATAGTAGGTACTCGGGAAATGCTGAATAAAGCGCTGAGCTGGGACTCAAACCCAAGCCCGGTGATTGTTGTCTGGGTTGTTCTGACTGTCAGAGCCCCCTACTCACAACCTGGGGCCAAGAGACCCCCTTAGCTGTCCCCCTGTGTCCCTGTCAATCCGGGGCAGCTGAGCCCCCCAGGAGGCGGTGGCTGAAGCTTAACCTCCCTATTGTGGCCTCTGAAAAGGGAGCAGGTGTTGGCGGCTCTGCGAGGAGGCCCCAGTCGCTGCCTTTGTGCCCTGAGCTGGTAGAATCCTCTGCTGGGAACCGGCCTCCTTTCAACCCACTCAATTCCACATTCCACCTTTGCCAGCCACATTCTCCACCTGAAAATCCCCCGTTCGGCCCGGAATGCTTGTCTTTGTTCATCTTTTTTTTGGCCTCCCCTGCTGTTTAATCGTTTCTTGTTGGGGCTGTGGGAGGAGGGGAGAGGGAGGGCGAGCATAAATAAATAGGGAGGGGAAAATAAAAGAGATCCTCCAGTGTTCAGCAGAGGTTTGCATTGAAGGGGATTTTGCCTGGCACTTTGAGATATTGACAAAGGCGGGCGAGGGGCGGGTGCGGGAGTGGGGCGAGGCATCAGCGGGCGCGCTTGGCCTGGACCGCTGCATTGAGATATCCACAAAAACAAATTCATCACGCTTGTCCTTGTGCTGGTCTGGCTGCCTGACATGCATTCACCCACGCCCGGGAGATGGCCGTCCATGCCCCCACGGCCCCCGAGAAGAAAGGCTGGGGGAAGGGGCAGTCCCCTCTCTCCTCATGACTTGCTGTGTGACCTCAAGAATCTGACTGCTGTCTCTGTGCCTTGTCCACTACTGGACCTTTATGTGTTTTGTGGTGTGTGTGTGTGTGTGTGTGTGTGTGTGTGTTTTAATATATTTTTATTGATTTCAGAGAGAGGAAGGGAGAGAGAGAGAGACAGAAACATCAAAATGATGAGAGAGAGTCCTCCATCTGCTGCCCCTTGCACGCTCCCTACTGGAGGTGGAGCCTGCAACCCAGGCATGTGCCCGGACCAGGAATCGAACCTTGACTTCCTGGTTCATGGGTCCACGCTCAACCACTGAGCCACACTGGCTGGGCGATTGGCCCTTTATGCTCCTACCTTAGAGGGATGTAGGAACTGAGGGTGTCAGAGGGTGGGAGGGGGCCTGCCCTAAGTCACCCAGCTGTCAGAAGGCAAGCTCCTAGTTCAGGGCTCTTTACAAGAGGCAGTGAGGGAGGAGGGGCCAGGAAGGCTCCTTCCCAGGTGGTCACACGGAGGAGAAAAAGCACCATTTTAACATCCTCTGAAGACTCATTCCCAGGAGGCCTCAGGGGCCTTCCCTCCCCTCTCTGGGCCTTTTCTCCAATGACAACAATGCATCCAATGTATGTTGTTTAATTCAGGAACTCAGGCTGATTCGTTCCTACTGTGCGCCAGGCTGTGTGTTGAGCACAGGGGACACAGCAGTGACTGAGGCAGATGGGCCCCGCCCTCCTGCGCTCGCAGATGATCCTGTGACCAAGCAGATTCCCCAGCCCCAGGGGGATGAGAGCTCTGACAGGGGTCCCAGAGGCACTGGCAGACGCACCCAGGGTAACCTGAGCCACTGTGGACTGTCCCCTGGAGGGAGAGGTGTCTGGTCTTCCAGGTCCTCTGTGGGTGAGCAAGAGGAAAACAGGTGACATGGAAGGGAGTCCCAGGCAGAGGGCACAGCGTGGGCAAAGGTGGGGGGAATGGCCGTTCAGGGTGCAGAGAGAACCCCTGGGGGGAGGGAGGACAGGGGTTGGGGAGGAGCAGGCCAGATTCAAAGTCCTCATTAGACACAGCACAGGACACGTGGCAAAGCCTTGCCGAAGTCATTTCTGCCTCTGGGGCTCTGCACCAGCCGGCGGGACGGGCGATGAAGGTTATTCCCATTTCTCAGATGAGAAAACAGAGGCTGCTCAGGGTAAGCGTGGCCGAGCCAAGGTCACAGGGCCTCCCTGCAGCCACTGCCCTTCCACACGGACACCCTTCCCCGGAGGTGGGCTGAAGTAGATGAAGCAGGGCCCTCAGTGGCCTTTCAAAGAGAGGGGCTGTGTACGTGGAAAAGCTGTTCAGTTGCCCGAGGTGTGAGTTCCCTAGGGCCGTGTCACCAAGGACCACACACCTCGTGAAACACTTAGAAAAACAACGCAAGCTGATTCTCTGACTCGTCCTGGAGGTCAGAGTCTAAAATAGGTCTCCTGGGGCTAGACCCAGGGCGGGCAGGCTGGTCCTCCCGGAGTTTCCAGCCTTCTCCAGTTTCTAGAAGCACCTGCCTCCCTCTTAGGAGGAGCCTGTGATGACACTGCCCCCTCCCACCCCACACTCTCTCCCTCAGTTAATCCAGGGTAATCCTCCATCTCAGAGGTCTTCGTTCATCTGCAAAGTCCCCCTCCTGCCATGAAAACCATCATAGTCTCGGGTTCCGGGGATTAGAAATGTGGACATGTTTGGGGAGGTGCCACGATTCCTCCCACCCCTTTATGCCCAGAGGGGTCATGGCCCCAAAGGGGTCAGAATAGAGAAACTGGGCAAAGCCTTGGCATTGGAGAGACCTCAGTTTTCCCATCTGCAAAATGGGCATCAATCATAGGCCTTGACTCAGGATTGCTGGAAAGTTTTGCTCAACCATTTAACTTCAGCAATAACCAAAAGGAGCTTGGCCACTGTGCTCATGGTGGACATCAGTAGACAGCAGTAATGCTGGGGAGATGGAGTGTATTGCGGGGGGTGTGGCAAAGAGCCACGTAGAGAAGTGGGGAAAGGGTGTTCCAGGATATGGGAATAGCACATGCAAAGGCCCGAGGCAGGTCAGTGCCTGGTGTCTGCGAGGACCAAAGAGGGAACTGGAGAGATTGGTCTGGGTAGAATAACTGAAGGATTACGGGAAGATGCGAGGCCAAAGCCTTGGCCAAGGAATGAAGCAGGCCAAGGGCAGAGGGGAGGGACCTGAGGCAGGCCCACAAGGCTCCAGCACTTAGAGTCTCCACTGCCTGGGGCCGAGACAAGCCTTAGGAAGGCTGTGAGCGGCAGGGACCAGCCAGAGGCAGAAGCCCGGCCGGCTGCCTGCGTCGGAATCCTAGCTCTGCCACGCTCAGTCTGTGTGACCCTGGCCAAGTCACCTGGCTTCTGTGGGCCATGATGGGGGACATGGCAGTGCCAACCCCACGGACCTGTGTGAGGATGCACTGGGCACATCCTCAACAAGCCCTGGGCGTCGAGCCCGAGGAGAAGGCAGAAGCCAGAGGCCCATTTACTGCCTCCTGAAGACTCTGTAGCCCCTGTCTCAACCCCAGGCTTTTCTCTGATGTCACATTTCCCCGGGCCCTGTGCGGGTGGAGGACTTCTTATTGTCAGGAAACGAACTGCCACCACCTGAGCAGCGTGATTGCACCACCACCCACCCCAGGATCCACTCAAGACAGGGGCGGGGGCGGGGGCACGTGGGGGGCCTGACAACTCCAACAAGGGTGGGGGTGGTTAATCACAGTGGCATTTGCATTAGGCCACCTCAGTCGTGGCAAACAATCTAATAACAAAAAGTGTGCTGCTTTCTTGAGGAATCAGAGAGAGGCATCTTGTTTCTTCTTTTAAGAAAAAGTGCACAACAAAGCCCTGCTGTTCTTGGCCCCTGGTCCTGGGGGCAAGCTGATTGGGGGCTTCATCCCCCGAGTCTCAAAGCTTTCCTCTCTCTGAGGCACCTCCAGGTCTTCTGTTCTCCCGCCACACATTGTCCTCCTTCTCCTCTCCTCTGGGTCTGCCTTGTGCACAGCGGGGCTCAGAAATGCTGGCTCGGTGGAGCTGAGTCCCTGCAGGGGGCCGTGGAGAGGCGGGAGGCGGGCCGATTCCGTGTTATCCTTCAGGTATTTCTTCCTTCAGTAAATGTGGGCCACGCTCCCACCCGGAACCCCAGGATGGCGGCCCCATCTCCAGCAGGCTGGCCTGGCTGAGCCCCCACACTGTCTCCACCCTGTGCTGTCCTGCCTCTCATTCACATCCAGGGCTCCAGCCAGAGCTACTTGTCTTCCCTCCATTTCCCACCCCACAGCTGTCTCCACTGCCTCTCACCTGCCAGGGCTGGGGTGGGGCCTGGGGGAGAAACCGCACACCTGGGGACCCCCCGTCTGAGTTTCTAGGCCCCTGAGGGACACAGATCATGACCACATCTGCCCTGGAAGGGGTTTTGTATGGGAGAACTATGGTGACTGCCTCAGTGTCCGGACCCCGCCCTTCGGCACCTTGTTGTGATCATTATGGGATTCCTTTATTCATTCAACAAACACTGGCCTGGTGCCCGCATGGAGATTAGTCTAAACCTTGCTGAGCCCGACTCCAGACTCGGATGCCAGATCTGCCCTACATTGAGCTCAGTTTCCACATCCGTCTCCAGAGGACACTGTTCCGCTCCCAGTCCCACCGCCTCGAAATCCTAAACCCAACCCTGGCGACCACTTGGGAGCCTGGCCCACCTCGGCTGACCCACCTGGGCTTGGCCAGACCCAAGAAGGCAGGGGTCCTGCCCCACCTTCTCCATTCGGAGCCCCCGGGACCAGCGGTGTCCCGCCCGGGGCAGCAGAGCAAAGGTGGAGAGGGGAAGCCCTGGTGGCAGATGGGTCTCCGACACGCCAGTGCTGGAGGCCCTGCCGCGCGCTCCATCTCCTGCCCAGCGGGGACTACATTAGCCGCTCAAAACCCATTCGTGGAAATTAGAGCGCAGGCCTCTGCCACAATCACGGGTCATTCTCCTCTCCTGTTCCCCGGCTTTCCCGCAGAGATGACAGCCCGCAGCCGGTTGGAGGGATGGAGGATGCAGGGGGACTGGGGGGTTCCAGCCGGCCGGCTCCAACCCGAGGCCTACTCCAAGGCAGCCGGAGAAAGAAAGGGGGCAATCATTTGAAGGGGGCGGGGAGGGGTTAAGGGAGTCCCTTCTGTGCTCCAGCACCTTCTATGGCTCCCAGCTGCCAAGACTTCAACCCAAATGGTTCAACCTGACAAAGTCATGGTATCACTAGGAAAGAAGATGGCTTTGCCCAGCCAGCGTGCCTCAGTTGGTTGAGCACCACCTCATGCACCAGGGCATCCATCACCAGCTGGATTCCTGGTCGGGGCACATGCCCAGGTTTCAGGCTCCATCCCCAGTAGGAAGCGTGCAGGAGGCAGCCGATCAATGTTTCTCTGTCATCACTGATGTTTCTATCTCCCTCTCCCTCTCCCTTCCTCTCTGAAATCAATAAAAACATTAAAAAGAAGAAGAAAAAAGAAGACTGCTTTACCAGCTCTTCATATTTCTGCCCACAGAGCCTGTGGGTTTCTTGCATGTCCTCCAGCCTTAGAGGCTCACAGGGCAAAGTGAGGCCAGGTTTTCATTTAGTCCAGAAGTAGTGTGGACTCCAGGAATGGTTTGATCCAGCATTCCATTTGGCCATCAAGAATCAACGTTCGTTCTCTCTCTCTTCTGATATCCCATCCCAGCCTCTTTCCAAAGCTCCCCAAGTTTTTCCACCTCTGGGTTTTTGCTCATTCATGGCTGGCTTGTCCCAGCCCTCCTGCCCCCCACTTCCTGCCTCCCCAATTCCTCAGCCCAAATGCCATGCCCACATGTGGCAAAGCCATAGAATCCCCAGAAAGGGAGGTCAGGAAGTTGACTGCTCCCTAAGCCAAGACTTCTCTGCCCGCCTGCAGCTGCCAGAGGGCTTTTGCTCCATCGTCACCTCCTCAGAGAAGCCCGCGGGGGAACCTTTATTTGGCTGAGCCATGGGGTGCGCAGCATTGGAGTCGGGGTACAGCATGTGGCTCTCCCCAGTGCAGGTGGGCCGAATGCAAGTTGTTGAGCCTGGAGAGAACAAAAAGGCAGAGGACAGGGGAGTTTCCTCTCTGCCTGACTTCTTGAGCTGGGACATCTGTCTTCTGCCCTCGGGCTGGGACTTACACTCTCAGCTTCCCTGGGTCTCCAGCTCCCGGACAACGCGGATAGCAGACTGTAGGGCATCTCAGGTTTCATTATCGCGTGAGCCAATTCCTTACAATAAACAGATCTCTTCCTATAGATATATTTATATCCGATTGGTTCCGTGACACTGGAGAGCCCTGACTAATCCACACCCCATGCTTCCTGCCCCAATTGCCCGCCCCCAGACGCTCTCCTTATTTCCTTTGACCTCTGGAACTGCCCTCTGCATTTGCTTCTTTACTTTCGACTCTCTCCCCCACAATTAGAATTTAAAGCAACTAAGGCCTTTCCTCCATCTTGATGACTGGGTCCCCAATACCCAGAATGATGCTTGGTATACAGTAGATACTCAATATATACTGGCTGACTTGAATCATTGATTCTGGAATCTCTCTCTGTTTTTTTTTTTTTAATACATTTTATTGATTTTTTACAAAGAGGAAGGGAGAAGGATAGTTAGAAACATTGATGAGAGAGAGACATCGATCAGCTACCTCCTGTACCCCCCTCTGCCCACTGGGGATGGGCCTACAACCAAGGTACATGCCCATGCCCAGGACCCTTCAGTCCGCAGGCTGACGCTCTATCCACTGAGCCAAACCGGTTTCGGCTGATTCTGGGATCTCTTGAGCCCTTCAGGGAGTCAGGGAGGAACCCAGAGGCCCATGTTGTGATGGAAGAAACTAATCAGCCAGTTTTGCCCCAAATTTAGCCCCATCAGCAACAGACCCAGAACTCAAACCTGGGCCTCTCTGCCCTCACCGTGAGCCTGGTCCCCCGAGCTTTGGAATAACCAGGACACGGGGCTCAGAAACGATGAGAGGGAAGACCTTTCACTTGCTGCCCTTTATGAATTGCTCGCCCCTCAGCACCACTGACATTGGGGATGGGACATTCTCTGTGGGGGCTGTCCTGGGCACTGTGGGGTGCTGAGCAGCATCCCTGGCCCCTGCCCACGTAATGCCAGGAGCTGCCCCAGTCGTGACAACTACAGATGTCCCCAGACATTACCCAGTGTCCTCTGGGGGGACACAAAACCTCCCTGGCGGAGACTCAAGGCCTGCAGAACTGGCGCCTTGCCCACCTCCTGCTTCCCCCACTGCGTACATACCACAGCGCTCAGAGGCCAAGGCTGGGAAGACCCTGCAAACTCATGCCTTCCAGGCTGGGCCCAGCCCACCCAGCCACAGCCAGACCCAGGGAAATTGGATTAACGCGGAGAAGCCGGCCAAGAGGATCCGTCATGCCACCTGAAGGACAGCATATTGATCTCCACGTTGCAAAAAAAATTAAATGATATCCCTTTTTGTTATTTAAAACGCTGCTTAAGCAGTTCTGTAATGGAACGGCCTGGCCCAGGTCCAGGAGCTCCCGAGCGGCGGCGGCCTCTCCAGGCCGGGTGCCGGACGAGGGACTTGGATGCGGCCCTGTCTTCCCCGGGTAATTGATGACCCCGGAGAAAAGCACCATTTTGCCGGCAACGTGCACAGCTTTGATTTATTAAAGGCATAACAATTATGAAAATAGCTGATTTATAATCAACTTGCCCAAGGACCTAATTGATTTCTGGAGTAAAATTTAGAACGGGAGGTACTGACACCCTGAGCCCAGGACCACCAGCCTTGGGGGGGGGTGGGCGGCGTGGGTGCAGGACGAGGTGGGGGGGAAGACAGCAGCCTGAATCTGGCTGCGTGTTTGTCCCCTTGTCCCCTTGTGAGATGGTGGGCTTCTGGCCAGCTTTCCCCTGGAGGCTGAACCCCCGTGGAGACTGCCATTTCCGAATGATGGAGGCTGGCTCTGGCTCCAGCAGAGGGTCCTGAGCCACAGCGCCCACAAATCCCTCAGTGTGCTCTGTGTTTGGAGACCTCATTGTCACATCCAGAGCAGCCATGAGAGCCGGCACCATGTGCATAAATGAGTCTGCCCCACGGTGTCCAGAACCTTCTATTCCTCCAGAGAGAATCCCAAGTGAGGCTTGCCAAGTTTGGTCGATAAAAATACGGGATGTCTGCCCCAGCTGGTTTGGCTCAGTGACTAGAATGTTGGCCTGTGGACTGAAGTGTCCTGGGTTCAATTCCAGTCAGGGGCACATGCCCGGTTTCGGGCTGGATCCCTGGTGGGGAGTATGCAGGAGACAGCTGATTGGTGATTCTCATCATTGATGTTCTCTCTGTCTCTCTGTCTCTCTCTCTTTGTCTCTACCTCTCTGGAATCAATGAAAATATATTGATTTGGCTCAGTGGGTAGAGCATCAGCCTGCGGACTAAGGGGTCCCAGGTTTGATTCCGGTCAGGGGCACATACCTTGTCTGCGGGCACATCCCCAGTAGGGGGGGTGCCGGGGGCAGCTGATGGATGTTTCTCTCTCATCGATATTTCTAACTCTCTCTCCCTCTCTGAAAGAATCAATAAAATATTAAAAAAAAAATACAGAAGACCTAGTTAAATCTGAGTTTCAGACAAATAATAAGTGAATTTTTAATATAAGTATATCCCACACAATATTGGGGATATATTAATACTAAAAAAATTATTCATGGTTTATCTGAAATTCTAATTAAACTGGACATTTTGTACTTTACCTGGCAATCCCATTGTGACATTCAGGACCCCAGTCCCCGACAGCCCCACGAAGACTCCGTCGCCTGATGAGGAGATTTAGGCAGAGGCTACTCACTGCCTGTCCAAGGTCACAGGGTGGCTGACTTACAACTCAAACCCAACCCTGAGGTTTGAGACTCCAAAGCTTTCACACTCCTACACTGCTTTCAGAGGAAGGAACAACAACTTTTCTTTCTCTTCGGGGACGGGTTAGGCTGACTCAGGGGACCAAGCCTGGTGACAGACAGCTGTGGTTTCAAATCTCCCCCATTCCGCTGTGTGAGTACTGCTGCGTGACCTTGGCAATGAGCTTTGCCTCTCTGGGCCTCTATCTCCAGCAGGTAATAGGGACGGGATCGTAGCCTCTCCATCACAGAGTGCTGGGGAGGAGAAACTGATTTGTAGGCACCCCTCCCGATGAGCACTCAAGAGATCACTTGGGCCCTGGTTGGTGGCTCAGTGGTTAGAATGTCACCCTATGCACCAAAGAGTCTTGGGAGGCAACCAATGTGTCCCTCTCACATTGATGTTTCCCTCTCTCTCTCTCTCTCTCTCTCTCTCTCTCTCTCTCTCTCTCTCTCTCTCTCCCCTTCCCATCCTCCCTTCCACTCTCTCAGAAAACCAATGGAAAAATATCCGCAGGTGAGGATTTAAAAAAAATAAAAATGGAGAGATCACTTGGGATTCTCTGAGTCCTAAGGAAGACAGATCAGAAAGAGACCAAGAGAGTCAGTGGCGGAGAGAGACAGAGTCAGAGACAGAGAGACCAAGAGAGAGACCAACAGAGGAAGATGGGCGTTTCCTCTTTGGAAATGGGGTGACTGCGGAGGGTGGAAATTAACTTTGCAAATCAGACAAATCAGAGGGTTTCGGTAGTTTCTCTAAGGCGGGGAAAAAGCAAACAGGAAGCGGGGATTTAAAGTGCAGAGCCCAGCGGCTGCCCGAGCCCAGTACCCATGACGGCCCCGCTGAGCACTTTTAAATATCGTTAAAGATAAAATAATTTTCCCCCTTCGAGCCGAGTGATTGATGCAGTAATGGGCCCTGCCGACAGGGAGAAGGTCAGGCTGGAATGTAATCTGTTTTTTTCCAGAGCAATGCATAAACATGATGGCGCGGTGGCAGGAGAGGGAGAGGGGCCCACAGCTTGTCCCCAACCCTCTGAGCACTCAGCAGAAGGACACGATGAGATGACGAGGACAGAACGGGCCAGGGGGGCTGCCTGGAGGAGGTGTGGCTGCAGCTGGGGTTGGAAAGAAAAGCCATCACAGGCAGGGAGAACTGCAGAAGCCAACTGTGAAAGTTGGATATGTCTCTTTATGCGTCTTCCCCCCCCCCCACCAGATCCCCACATCTCACTGCATTATTCTCAGCTTCAAACCTCCCATGGCTCCCAGCTACCCAGGCCACTAAAGGCTTTACCCCTGACTCTTCCTCTTATTAGCTGTGTGATCTTGGGCATGTTGCTTCCCCACCCAGCCAGAGTCTCCTCATCTGTAAAACAGGATGATCGTTGCTTCTGCACCCCATTAATATGGTGTGAGAACTTAAAGAAAGAACAGCAGCCTCCATGCTTTTGGCTGCAAGTAACAGGAAAACCCAAGTCAACTTGCTTCTTCAATATTAAGAAACACTTTTTATCTCCTACTCACTAAGATCTTTACCAAAAATACTTTTTCCTAGAGCCTTTGCCTCTAATCTCTGTCTTTTAGCCCCTTCATCTTCCTTCCTACATTTATTGCCTGGCACTAGGTATTGTTCATTATCTGCTCTCCTCCTCTACGTACTCCTCCTCCTCTCCTTCCTCCTCTTCCCCCTCTTCCTCCTCAGAATGTCAGCTCCCTGGGGGCAGGAATTTTTATCAACTTCAGTGGCACATAGAAGTGCTCATTAAATGCTTGTCAAATAAATGAATTACTTGTTCATCCAGGGATGATTGATTTAGCTATTCAAGAACATAGTCCTGCATCTTCCTCAATATGTCTACCATGTTGCTCCTCATGGTCGAACATATTGCCAAAGATCCAACCATCCACATCCTTATCCTAGCAGCAGGAGGGAAGAAGGGTGGAAGGACAAAACAGATTTTCTCCAGTGGACTGTCTACTTTATGGAGTCTTCCCAGAAGCCCATCCCAAAATCTCATTAACCAGGACTCAGTCACATGGTCATTCCTAGCTAGCTAGCTAGCTAGCTAGCTAGCTGCAAGGGAGTCTGGGAAATGTAGTCTTTATTTTATTTATTTATTTTTAAATATATATTTTATTGATTTTTTTAAAATATATTTTATTGATTTTTTACAGAGAGGAAGGGAGAGGGATAAAAAGTCAGAAACATCGATGAGAGAGAGACATCGATCAGCCGCCTCCTGCATGCCCCCTACTGGGGATGTGCCCGCAACCAAGGTACATGCCCCCGACCGGAATCAAACCCAGGACCTTTCAGTCCACAGGCCGATGCTCTATCCACTGAGCCAAACCAGTCTCGGCATATTTTATAGATTTTTTAGAGAGGAAGGGAGAGGGATAGAGAGTTACAAATATCGATCAGCAGCCTCCTGCACACCTCCTACTGGGGATGTGCCCACAACGAAGGTACATGTCCTTGACCGGAATCAAACCTGGGACCTTTAGGTCCACAGGCTGATGCTCTATCCATTGAGCCAAACCGGTTAGGCCGAAATGTAGTCTTTAATAAAGTGCCATCCAGCAGTGGTTCTGTGGGTGAGGAAGAGTGGGAGGATGGATGTTAGGAGGCAGGGAACAATGGATGTACTCCTGACTCCCATATCTGCCAATGCCAATTACCACCGTATTAGCTTCCTACGGCCTCCATAAAAAAATTACCACAGTGAAATACTAAGTCAAGTAATGTACACTGACTATCTGACAGTCCTATAGTCTGGAGTCCAACAAGGGTCTCCTTGGGCTAAAGTCAAGCTGTGGGTGGGGCTGGTTCCTTCTGAAAGCTCCAGGGAAGAGGCCATCTCCTGCCTTTTCTAGCATCTAGAGGCCCCTTCCTCCATCGTCACAGCTAGCAAGTCCTTCTGGTGCTGCCATCCTTCTGCTTCCCTCGTCCTTCCTCCTCCTTCCATTCTTCAGAAACATTCGGATCACAGGGCCCATTGGAACTCTCCAGTCTCTCTCTCTCTTAAAGTCAGCTGACTAGAAACCTTCACTTTATCTGCACCTTAATTCCCCTTTGCAGTGTGACTAACACTTTCCTCGTGGGCTCTGGGGATTACGACCTCCCCCTCCTTGGCCTGTCCAACTCCTCCTCACAGCCTCCGAGGAGGAGAAAAGACTGCTGGGCTCATTGCCCAGACAAGAACATTGAGACCCCCAGGGGTCCTCCCAATCTCAGAAATTCCAAAAGCTGGAATTTGAATGGGTGCATGTGGGGGGCCTCCTTTAACCACTGTGCTGTGTGTGTCATTACTGTTGCTGCGGCGATCATTCACCCAGTCCACACCACCTCCAAGATTCATGCTCACGCTGAATCTCTAGAGAAGGGTGTTACAAAGAAGGGCAGGGAGGCACGGGAGCTTGAAGGACACTTCAAGGTCACCCAGTGGGTGGCAGACCCAGAACTTGGATCCAGTGCTGCCTGGCAACAGACCACTGCCCTCCCTGCCTCTGGGGAGAAAGCTGCTGCCTTCAGGGGCCACCGAGGACTCTGCGGGGGTCATTTGGCAGCTCCGGGGACTCACTAGGCCCTTTTTCTTTCTGGCAGAGACTGGGGCACAGTAGGTGAGGGGAAGTGGGCCAAGTGCTGAGTCTGCAATGCAACAAATCTCCACAAAGCCACCGGCCACATGGCCATAGAGGCCCAGGACTCTGTGAACGATCAATCTCTCCCCACCCCTCTCACTGGTGTCCTCCGTCTTCCCTCTCCCGGTCTCCGTCCAGCTTCCCAGTGCAAAGGAGGGCCCGAGAGGCACAACCGAGCATCCAGGCTCACCAGGCACTGAAGGGTGGCCTGTCAATCACAGAGACACTCAGCGAAAGAGAGAGCAGAGGTTAAGAGCACAGTCCAAACCTGGTGGGTGTGGCTCAGTGGTTGAGCATCAATCTATGAACCAGAAGGTCACGGTTAAATTCCCAGTCAGGCACATGCCTAGGTTGTGGGCTGAATCCCTAGTAGGGGACATGTAGGATGCAGCTAATCAATGATTCTCTCTCATCACAGATGTTTCTATCTCTCTTTTTTTCTCCCTTCCCCTCTGAAATCAATAAAAATATTTCGAAGAAAAAAAAAAGAGCACAATCCATGGGATTGGGGGTTGAGTCCCCAACTTAGCTCCTCCACTAATATTGGGCCAGCTAATTAATTTTACTAGGCCTTGGCTTACTCATCTGCAAAATTAATCTTGCTATGCCTCCGTTTCCTCATCTGTAAAACGGGTTTGAGAAGAACTCTACATCATATGACAAGCCCTTCAGCTACGGACAGCAGATGAATCCTGTGTTAGTTCATAGGTGATTTCAAGGTGGCACAGTGAGGCTTCCTTGAAGAGCCAACCTTTGATCTGAGCCTCAGCGTAGGGGAAGAATTCGGAGGGACTGACACAGAGGGGCTGGGCAGTGCCTCACTCCAGGTGGGGGAAGAAGATAAGCCTATGGGTGCTCATGAGGGAAAACTGAGGCACAGAGAGGTGCACTGACTTTCCTGGGGCCACAGACAGGCAAGCTCCAGGGCTGGGGCCTGAGCCTAGGCAGTCCGGCACAAGGGCCCTGATCTTTAACCACTCTGCAGGGAGGGCTTCTACTTGTAGCACCAAGTCCAGCCCAAAGCTGCTCACTTGGCTGCTCGCGTCCCTCACACCTCCCAGATGTTAGAAGCTGATCCCCTCCCATGTCACCCCCAGCAGCAGGTCTGCAGTTAGAGGAGTTCTGCTGATCATACACACACACACACACACACACACACACACACACACATCACTGGCTTGGTGCCTGTTATAAGCCGAATTGTGTCCCGCTCCTGGATTCATATGTTTAAAGTTCTAACCCCAAGGACCTCAGAATGTGATTGGATTTGGAGGTCTTTAAAGAGGTAATTGAGTTAAATGAAGGTCACACGGGTGGGCCCTAATCTAATAGGACCGGTGTCCTTAGAATATGAGGAGATTCGCACGTAGACATGCACAGAGGGTGGATCATGTGAGGACACTGGGAGGAGCCAGCCTTTTACAAGCCAAGGAGAGAGGCCTCCAATGAAGCCCATCCTGCTGACACCTAGTCTCAGACTTGCCTCCAGGATTGTGCAAAAATAAATTTCTGTGGCTTAAGCCACCCAGTCTGTGGAAATATATTATGACAGTCCCAGCAAGTTCACACAGTGCCATGAACCAGCTTCACCAAAACTGGATCATCAATAGTCAGGACTCTGGTCTGCAAGTGGCAAAGCAACAACAACACCTGATTCAGATCGGCTTGAAAGGGAGTTATTGTAAAATAGCGTATATAATAAAAGGGTAATATGCAAATAGACTGAATGGCAGAACAACCAAACCACCAATCAAGGCATAATATGCTAATGATATGCTAAAGCTGCTCAACTACTCGCTATGATGTGCACTGACCACCAGGGGGCAGTTGCTCCCACCAGTAGATTAGCCTCCTGCTGGGGTCCAGCCAATCAGTACTGAGCAAGATGGGCCAGACATGCCCGGAGCCGTCCTGCAGTCCCTCCCTGGCCCATGTCCCTCAGCCTGTCTGCACCCTCTCACAATCTGGGACCCCTTGGGAGGATGTCAGAGAGCTGATTTCAGCTCAATCCTGCAGGCCACTCCCCTTGGGAGGGCGCCAGATGCAAGGCTCATGGCTGGTGAGTGCTGTTGCAGCAGCACAATCCTCTCCTAATTGGGACTGGTTGGGTGTGGACCCACTGCAGGCACAGTGGGGCTGGGATGAGCGGGAGCAGCAGATAGGAGCTGCAGGCAGCATTGGAGTGCAGGTTTTGGCCCAATCCCTGCAGGCCATCCAGAGGGACTCCACCTGTGCACAAATTTATGCACCAGGCCCCTCTACAGAGAGAGAGAGAGAGAGAGAGAGAGAGAGAGAGAGAGAGAGAGAGAGAGTGTGTGTGTGTGTGTGTGTGTGTGGCTTCAGGTACAGTTCAATCCAGGTGCTCACATCACATCAAGATCCTTTTCTTTCCTCCCTATTAGCTCTTTTTATGGAAAGATGCTTCCTACATGGTGACCAGATAGCCTCTAGGAAGACCAGGTTTCCACCAGCTCAGTCACACCTGAGAAAAAGGGTGTCTTCTCTCCCATAGCAGGATTTCCCCCAGAAATCTAGCAAATGTTCAGAATTTCACTCTGATTGAGCCAATCTGGGTCACGGTGGGTGGTCCTGAGCCAACTGCTGAAGCCAGAGGTTCAACATCCTCTGATTGTCCCACCCCTGGTGTCTTTGATTTGACTGAATCGTCTGCCTCTAGATCTCCCTCGGGCCACCTCAACTCATCAGGAAGACGGAAAGGAAACAAACCTCCATCCCTTCGCTTGGTCAGTTCCACCTCATCCCCATGGCCCACTCTGCACAGTAAGGAGTATGGGGAGAGGCATATCCATAGCTGTTGCTGCGTAACAAATTGCCACCGTCATCGATACTTGAAATAACACTTGGTTATTATCTCTTGACCCCATTTCTGTGGCTCAAGAGTCCAGACATGACATGACTTAGCGGACCCTCTGCTCCAGGTCTTCTCTCAAGGCTGCAATCGGGGTATCAGCTGGGGCCGCTGATAACCTCTGGAACAGGGTCTGCTTCCAAGTGCAAGAGGCCTGGCACGCTGCTGCTCACTCTCCCGAAACCCAGCTGCCATGTGAATAACCCCAGGCCAGCCTGCCTGGAGAGCATCCTGCTCTTGAGTTGTCCCAGCCAACAGCAAGCTGACCCCCAAACAAGACAGCTCAGCCAAAACCCGCAGAGTGGCCTCCCCAGCCCCGAGAGGAGTGCAAAGGCAGGAACAAGCCCCGTTAGGCCCAGAAGGATCACCAGCTAATCTGTAGACTCGGGAACAGAAATAAATGCATAGTGCTTTCAGCCATGGCGTTGGGGCTGGTTTGACATATCCGATCTGCTACGGCAACGTCATCACCGAACGACATTCCCCCATGACCATGGGCGCCCTGAATCCGAATGAAAACTAGGAGAAATGGTTCAACGGAGTCTCCCTGAATAAATAAGTTCTGCTTCACAGAGTGTAGCTGCCCCCACTCTACAAAGGAAAGGTGGCTGGCAGCTCATCCTGATTAAAAAAAATGTTAAGTTCCACTTCACCAGGCATCGCAATTCCCTCCCTTTCCACCCACCTTCTTGGGAAGCTCAGGAGCCAGGGGGTGCTCTTCCAGGCTGGTCTAGGGGCCAGCTAAGGGTTTCCGGTCCCTTTAGCTGCCACAGACAGGACCATTGTGCTATCCTCGTCCCAGATGCTTTCTATGAGTCTCGCTCACAATCTACTGGCCTTTCTTTCCAGCCACCAAGATCCTCTCAAGAAGAAGGAGCCATACCTGCTTTGGGGGGAGGATAGCAGGGCCGGCTTCAGGAACCCTCAGACCAAAGCGGGGGCAGATAGGGAGCAAGACAATTTGTGACCTGGACTTGGCCATGACCTTGGGCTTGTCACTGTCCAGGAATGCTTGGTACACGGATGATGGTTCTAGCCACGAACAGCACTGCTGGGACCTGCCTCAGTGCATCCATTCTCATTGGTCAGCGACACCAGCTGTACCTGTAACTAAATGTTTACTATCACCGCGGAAGCAAGGGTTCTTAGCCAGTAGCTCTGTGATTAACAGCCTAACGCGAGACTTAAAGCTGTGTAGAAAGCTGAGAAATAGCAGAGAGGTAAATAAATGACGGGATGAAGATCCAGCCATGCCAGGAGCCCCTTGCCACTATATAAAAGACTAAGGAATGTCATGGAAGTACCACTAAGATACTTTGTTAAGATGAAAAAGCAAGAGTAATGGAAACAGAGTTTCTGTGTGGGATGAGGAAAAACAGTCCTGAGAATGGATGGTGGTGATGGCTGAACAATGTGAATGTACTGAATGCCACAGAGCTGTGCACTTAAAAATGGTTCCAACAGTGAACTTTATGTGTATTTGACCACAATTTTAAGGGGTGGGGGAGCAGCAGAAGAAAAGGTTTTGCCTCTCACAGGGTGACTCCACCTTGTTCTTCCCCCCAGCCAGCCCCTCACAGGACGTTTAGAAGCGGTGTCAGGAGCCAGCTTAGAAAGCCGAGATCCAGAGAGGCTAGGGAGTCACCCAGAACCACCCAGCAAGGAGGGTGCACAGTCAGAATTAGACAGACTCCAAAGGTGCCTTCGTGAGGATGGCCCCGCACGCTCCTCTCCAGGGAGCGGCTGGTTTTGCTTAGGCTCCTGGCGGGGGAGGCACAGAGAAAAAGAAGCGCCTTCTCCTCTTGCCGAGCCTGGGGAATTCCTCCCTGGAGAGAGGCAGCAGCTGGCGAGGACGGCCCTGTGAAGTCCCTGATCATGAGATTAGGTGATTTCATTATTGTCTGCAAAGCCCTGGGGAGGGCTCGTGCTCACAGATAATCACCCCTGATCCAGGGCAGTGGAGTCATCAAGGAACTCGAGGCCGCTCAGGGGGCTGCTGGGAAATGACGCTGTCCATCACCTCCATGTGGAGAGGGGGGCTCAAGAGCTGGAGAAGTGGGGAGCCTGCCCAAGGTCACACAGCCAGAGAGGTGCAAGGCACTCACAGCCATCCATGGTAAACCTGAGTCAGTCCCATTCCTCCTCTGCCCCCAGGCCCCCAGGGCTCCCTCCTCCCTGGGGATAAAAGCCCAAGTCCTCCCTGGTGTCCACTAGGCCCTGCACTACTTGCCCCTGTCCCCTCCCTACCCTCACATCCTCCTTCTTGCCCCCTCCCTCACTCTGCTCCAGCCACACAGGCCTCCTCACTGCTCCCCCAACACGCGAGGCATGGTCCTGCCTCAGGACCTTTGCACAGGCTGCTTCCTCCGCCTGGACTGCTCTTCCCACATCATTGCTCACCTGGACCAGTCCAGTTACTTCTGCCCTGGTCCCCTGACAACGGACCTCCCACAAGCAGCAGTTAGAAGGCACTTATGAGCACCTGAGACAAGAATCCACTGCTCTCCAGGGCTCCCACCTTCCTCAAGATAAAAGCCAAAATCCTCCAGCCCCCAAGGCCCTGCACAACCTGGTCTGTCCCCTTCTAGCCCTCACCTCCTCCCTCGACCCCTCGCACGCTCCATCCCAGCCCCTGGCATTTAGCACGAGCTCAGAAAAATCTAAAAGACCGGGTGCAGAATAAATGGGCACCTTGAACTTTTACCCCGTTTGCTTGGACTCCTCTCTGGATGAGGAGCTCACTATCCCCATTTTCTGAGCTGACCAGTCATGAGCAAGGTCCTCAGCAAAGTCTGGGCTGAGTTTTGTGTCCTGAAGTGTGTGTGTGTGTGTGTGTGTGTGTCTGTGTGTGTGTGTGTGTGTGTGTGTGTGTGTGTGAGAGAGAGAGAGAGAGAGAGAGAGAGAGAGAGAGAGAGAGAGAGAGGGAGATGTGGAAAGATGGAAAAGTAAAATGAGGTCACAAGGGGGGAAATCTGGAATTCTTGCCGGGCGGTCATTGTTTTGAAGCTTTTAAAAGCTTGGAGGGAGGGCGCTGGCCAGTGTGGCTCAGTTGGAAAGGTTACTTTTGTATATTCTTTCTTTATTTATTTAAAATATATTTCTGTTGATTTCAGAAAGGAAGGGAGAGGGACAGAGAGATAGAAACATCAATAATGAGAGAGAATCATAGATTGGCTGCCTCCTGCATGCCCCCTACTGGGTGGGGATCTAGCTCACAATCCAGTCATGTGCCCTGATTGGGAATTGAACCAAGACCTTCTGGTTCATAGGTCAATGCTCAACCACTGAGACACACCAGCTGGGCAACAAAAATAGTTTTTAAAATAAATAAATAAATAAAAGCTTGGGGGCAGGGGGATGAATTAGCCCAGACTACCTTCTCTCTCTCTCTCTTTCTCTCTCTCTCTCTCTCTTCTTTTTGTATCTCTGTGTTTCTGTCTCTGGGTCTCCGTGCTGTTCAAAGTCACACAGATACAGACACTGCTTCTCAGCCCTGAAAGAAAATTGCCAGCCTCCCCAGCAGCAGAATAATTGAACCGGCAGGTGGCCAGGATTGAATCAAAGTGAAGGGGTAAAGAGCAGAGGGCTGGGGGCTGCATTCCTGGCTAAAAGTGGGGCCTCATTAGGAGGATGTGCTAGCTATGGGCAGCAGGAGTGCAGGTGTGAGGGCGAGACAATCTGAGCCCTGCAGAAAGAGCTAGAAGTCCGCAACCATGCCTGCCCCTCCCCACCAGGTCCTCAGAGCCACTGGCAGGGGTAGCCTGCCTCACCAAGACAAGGCTCCACCACCCACCTTCCACTCATCCCCCACCCACCCACCCACTCACCCATGCCCCCCATCCTTCCATCCACCCTACACACACATTCATCCCCCCATCCTTTCATCCATCTCTCATCCATCCAACCATTCATCCATCCCCCACCCACTGGTCAATTAGAATGAATAAATAAACGAATGAATGAGTGAACACTTGAACAGTCCCACACTTACCCACCTGCCCACCCATTCATTCACCCACCACCCCATCTGCCCACCCACTGGTCAATCACTCAATGAATACTTATAAGCTGCCACCAAGTGCTTTTTTCCTGTCCTGAGTCCTATAGACATCAGGATAAAAATGACAGATGACGGGCCCTGGCTGGATAGCTCAGTTGGTTAGAGCATGGTTCCGAGATGCCAAGATTTTGGGTTCGAGCCCCAGTCAGGGCACATACAAGAATTAACCAATGAATGCATAAGTAAGTGGAACCACAAATGGATGTCTCTCTGTTCTCTCTCTCTCTTTCTCTCTCCCTTCCTCTCTCTAAAAACCAATTTTAAAAAAATTAAATGACAGTTGAAGCCCCGGTTCAATTGGAGCTTAGTGTCTAGTTGGGAAGATAAATGTTCAACAAACAATTGAACAAATAACTCCATCATTGGCCTTGAGCCATTTCCTTAAGACACATTCAGGCTGCTCTGGCATGTATATTGGGGGGAAGGGCTAATTAGGTTGAGAGGCTCGGAAAGACTTCCAGGGGAACAGTGTGGCAGGCAGAAGGAACAGTATCTGCAAAAGAGAGGCCGATGTCTGGTGTCTGACCAACCGCAGGTATCCATGGGAGGAGCAAGAATCAGCCAGAGGCAGTGACAAGAAGGCAGAGGAGACAGAGGCACTGCCTGCGGGTGAGAGGGAAACCCAGGTGAGAGGGAAACCTTTGAGTCTCGAAGGCCCTTGCCCAGGTGAAGAACTTGAGGCCTAGGGATTGGCGGGGTCATGCCTCCCAGTTCAGGCTCTGTTCCTCCCTCATGTCAGGTAGCTGCAGGGGCCCCGAGTACCACTGAGGGCGACCCCTTCAGCCCCCAGTTTCTGATCTCAACCCCGCAGCTCTGGCTGGCCAAGCCACATGCCTAACCTAGCAACCTCCATGTTCTCCGCTGTGAAATGGGAACATTTCAGCCACTCCATGAGGGTATGGGAAAGTGCTGAGGCCAAGATGACCGTACGATGTTAAGTCCTCTACATTATGGCTAGCATGGCCTCCTGGCCACTGCATCATTCATTCACTCACTCATTCATTTATTCATTCATCCACTCAACAAATATTTATTGAGTGCCCAGATACTGTTGTGGGTACTGATGATATAGCTGTGAACAAAACAGACACAGCTCCTCTGTCCTCAGTTGCTGATATTAAAATAGAGTGATACAGAGATCTCAACACACAAATACCTAATCTAATTTCAGGAAACAGAATTAGAAAGCAAAGAAAGGGGACAGAAATGGTCTGGGAGGAATGCTTGTTAGCTGGGCCATCAAAAAGACCTCCCTGAGGTGGTGACATGTGAGGGAGATGTTTTAGGAGGAAATGTGGGTCTAACTATTCCAGGCAGTGGGAACAGCAAGTGCTAAGGCCCAGAGGCAGGACCACATTGGGCATTTTGCGAATCAACTCCTTTTTGTGATAGAAGCAGTAAAGAAGGAGGTAAAGGGTCCATGCTCCCTGACCACCCACTCCTGATAGTCCCCATCCCTCTCTCTTGCTTGATTGTCCATCCCTGGAAATTTTTTAAAATACATTTTTTTAAACATTTTTAAAATTGACTTTGAGACAGAGAGGAAGGGAGAGGGAGAGAGAGAGAAACATGGATATGAGAGTAAGATAGGCTGCCTCCTGCGTGCCCCCTACAGGGATCCAGCCCAAAACCCAGGCATGTGCCCTGACCAGGAATCAAAGCAGCAGTCCTTAGGTGCACAGGACAACGCCCCACCAGCCAAGCCACACTGGCCACGGCCTCCACTGAATTTATACTGTGGGCTGGGCTATAGTCCCCTCTTTATCTTGCTGTTTTCTCTCTTTCGGTCAGCTTCATAGAGATGGGGACTTATCTCCTGCTCTGCTTCCAACGCCTAGAACAGTGCCTAGCTCACAGCAGGCACCCAATGCATCATTTTGAAAATGAATGAATGAATGAATAGAATGAACGAATGAATGAACACTTGAACGGCCATCATTCCCATCAGAAGGGCCGGAAGGGGTGGGGGGTGGAGGGACGGGGAAGGCAATCAGAACCTCTGGCCCCTTCAAGAGGCCCCTTGAGGAGGTCAGAGCTGAGAGACATGGGGTCAGGGCCTCCCTTGATTACTGAGATTCTGATTAACTCTGGGCCGAGAGGGCCACCCGCTTGGAGGAATTACAGATAAGTCTGCATCCAAGTGTTTGAGCAGCAGCTCTAAAGGGGGCGGCAGCGGCTCCCCCTCGCCCCTCAGCAGCCAGCTGGCCAGGGAGGCGGGCGTGGAAAGAGGTCATTTGCATAGGAGGGTAATTGGTTTTGCAAATAAATCTGGTTCTTGAAATTTGTAGATTAGCAATAATACGTCTCCAGATGAGAGAGAAAGGTCACGGATGAATAAAACAACAATTAAACTTTCAGGAGATTATTAAACTAAACAGAAACCTGGCACAGGGTGGCCAAGGGAATATGAAGCAAGGCCCAGGAACTGGAGGGTGTCTGGGCTGGGGGCCTCTGCAGCCCTCGGGAGCTGGCTGATGTCCTCCCCTCTATGCCAGGCTCCGGAACAATGGGACGTTCCGTGTGATGCACCCAGCACAGCTTTTAGGGTCCCGTTTCTCAGAACAGAAAGCTGGGGTCGGGCAAGGGAGAGGAAGATGCCCGAGGCCGCACCAGGCAGGGTTTGGGCCCAAGACCATCAGCTTTGCACAGTCCTGGGTGGCCGTGAGCCCCATCTAACGATGGCCAGGAAGTCAGAAGGGCGGAATTCGCCCCTGGCCACCCCCTGGCTGTGGGAGCAGGACTGCACCTTCCCCCGACTCTGCCTCTAATCCTCATGCCCTGAGAATGGAGACTAGGAGCATTATGGGTGTGCTCTGAAGTCTGCAAACGTTTTCATGTTTGGGTGGCAATTAAATGCAATATAGCAGCTAATGCACCAGGCACTGTGCCTGGCATGATATAGCTGTGTCCTTTGGTCATCCCAGCCTCTCGGCTGAAAGTGACAGAAATTCATCCCAGGAAACATGGGCAGAATGGAAATTGATAGGAAGCTCTTGGGTGGAAGAGAGGTAGAGGAAGAGGGTCAGTGACAGAGGGGACGGGAACTCAGAAGGTATCACGGCCCTATTTTGCCACCCACTATAGCACATGGCCTTGGGTGAATCATCTTTCCCCTTGGGACCTCAGTTTCCCGGTCTATAGAGTTTTAGAGAATGCAAAGTGCTGGGAAGAAAATTAGAGCAGAATGGAGCAAGAATTGGGGAGAGAGGGCAGTTTGCAATTTTAAACAGGATGTTCAGGGAAGGCCCCACTGAGAAGGTATCATATGAGCAGAGATCTGAAGGAGAGGAGGAAGGGAGCCATGGAGAGGTCTGGGAGAAAAGCATTCCAGGAAGCAGGAATAGCCTGTGCAAAGGCCCTGGGGCAGGACCATGCCTGGTGTGCTAAAAGAGCAGCAAGGAGGTCCCCATTGCTGGAACAGAGTGAGCAAGGGGAAGAGGGATGAAGGGAGAGCAGGGAGGTGACAGGGCCATGTCATCCAGAGGACGAGTATTTAATGTTGACAAATGTCGACTCCTCCTTCCCAAGCCCAGCCCTGAGGACAGGGAGCAATGCGCTCCTCCCTCCCTGAAGCCATGGTTTGAAGATGCTGTAATCACAGTTTCATGGCAACACAGATCTCAAATAATCAAGAGTTTTGCGCACTGTCCCTGCCCACCCTGTAGATCTCCCTTTGAGTCTTGCCCTTGGTCTCTCCCCTCTTGCTGAAACCGAGCGATACCCTGCCAAATTCAGCACCTTGTGCTCAGCCTGGAAACCCTCCTTTTTGGCTCTCTCCTCAGAGAGCTCTGTTCATCGGAGGCTGCCCACTGGTTCTTCCACAGCTAATATATTTCCATCCTCTCCACTGTCGCATCTCCCTCCCTCTCCTTCCCAGATTTTGGCAGCTGCACTAGCTGATCCTTTCAACCTCCAAGTCCTTATGTCTGAGGCGATCTGTAAGGCAGAAAGGGGATCAGAGAGGGTGAGTGACAGCTGATCACACAGCAGCCACCCTCCCTGGAGGAAGCGGATGAATGAATCTCCCAGAGAGAGAAGATGGACCACCATGGGCTTTCTGGCCTGGAGACCGAGGACAGTAGGAGCCCTCAGCTTGGATGCCCACCACGATTACCCCCAGGAAATGCCTCTATCCGAACTGAGCAATCTTATTCCACAAACACTTATTGAGCACCTACTGTGTACCACGTGCTATGCCTAATGCTAGAACCCAAA